>JACEFZ010016539.1:20000-37500 GCA_014155875.1 Cepaea nemoralis | reverse complement strand
AGGCCCTTGGTCATTAGGTAGTGTATCGGATGTATCGGCTTCCCGGACAAGGGCTAAAGATTTGTAAGGTCATGTGTGCAGGTTGCTCATGGTTAAGCTCTCTGAGGATTTGAGAGTTGTTGAGGGCACGTTGTATACGGCCTCTGGAGGAGGAGGAGAGTGAAGACGAAGAAGGGGGAATAATAATAATAATAATAATAACAATAATAATATGATGATGATAATGCTGAATAATAATAATAATAATAAGAAGAAGAAAATGGAGGAAAACAATGTGGATAAGCAGCAGGAGACGAAGAATAATGAGAAGGAGGAGGAGAAAATAAAAAGGAGTAGTAGCAGCAGCAATAGCCTTATCAGCAGCTGAGGAAGAAGAAGAAGAAGAAGAAGAAGAAGAAGAAATAGGAGAAAAAAAAAGAAGAAGAGGAAAGAGAATAAGGAGGAGCACCAGCAGCAGCAATAGCAGCAGCGTAAGGAGCAGAAGAAGACGAAGAAGAAGAAGAAGAATATGATGATGATGATGATGATGATGATGATGATGGCGATGCTGATGATGATGATGCTGGTGATGATGATGATGAAAAACACTAAGATGAAGACACACATGTTGAAGAAGAAGAAGAACAACAACAAGAAGAGGATCAAGAAGAATTACTTGCCGACATCAAAAACTGTACACCTTGAAACGGAACGCCCTCGCCAGCGTACCAAGAAGGTGTGAGAAATTTTAGCAGGTTGTAAAAAGACGTGGAATTTAACAAACGATTGTTTATGGCCCCATTTTTGTGTTCCTGACGTGAAAACTACACCGTATTCCCAAAGCCTCTCCTTTGCCCAGTGTTATATCTACCTTCTGCGATTTCAGCCAATAGGAACAGACTCTTTGTCCGGGTGAAGCAATGGGGTTCTGTTACGGTAATAGGCTCATAAATCAAATGGCTACGCTAGCTTGCGTAAGGACCTATGGATCTCTACTGGGATCCTGGGTTTGACACCTTTCTGGAGTCTTGTACTGGTCTGTCAGGAGTGAGTATACAGGTTGTTATTAGTTGTTGGTATTGTCAGGTCTTAGTCATATATGACTGAGCTACCGTATGACAGTAGACTGTACTACCTGCTTTCTATTAGCACTGAATATTAAGCGGTGCTCACCAAACCCAGCATCTTACATTGTGTCAATGGCTTCCGGCGGAGGAGCGCAGTTGGGACTGTAGAAGCCCTACCATAGTGTGAGGAAATGTCGTAGTAGGGCAGACCAGGCCTAAGCCTTGGTCGGCAACTGGTCTAAGATTGAAGCTCCAACAGTCGGATAGTAAGAGCATTGTTTTGTTGATCCGACAGCTTCTGCAGCTTGTCTTGTTCCAGATGTATCGGTGTATCCTCTGGTGTAAATTAGGCAGGCTGAGATAGGGATCATGCTACTTGGGCAATACATTATCTTTATAAGTCAGTCTAGGCTTTGTACTATAGAGAGGTATAACTCCGTCCCTGGTCGCCGTCGTGGGTTGTAGTTATTATACCTCTTTAACGCACAATGTAACATACTATCTTGTGCCAAGCGGCAAGGTGTCCATACTAGTTGTTGGGTTGATGTGGTCGGTTGTCAACAGACGGTTCTGGGTTGACAAGATTGGCTGATCTAGTATTCGTGTGTGGCGGACACTCTAAATCAACTGCTTCTGTCCTCATGTATCACCCAATGGGCATAGGCGCTTAATCAATTTACTCCGCACCCTCCTATCTTTAGCTACTCCGTGCAGCGCCGTCCATGTTCTCTCCGTCTACTGACTTTTGTCTCGACTTCTCTTCGCTTTTTTCTTTCTTTCGTGGGATCAGAAACACGGAGAACGGACACACGGAGAACGGACACACGGAGAACAGAAACATGGAGAGCGGAAACACGGAGAACAGAAACACTGAAACACAGAAAGTGGGCACACGGAGAACGGACACACGGAGAGCGGAGAATGGAAATACGGAGAACGGAAACACGGAGAGCGGACACACGGAGAACGGAAACACGGAGAACGGAAACACGGAGAGCGGAGAATGGAAACACGGAGAACGGACACACGGAGAATGGACACACGGAGAACAGAAACACGGAGAGCGGACACACGGAGAACGGAAACACGGAGAACGGAAACACGAAGAACGGAGAACGGACACACGGAGAACGAAAACACGAAGAACGGAGAACGGACACACGGTGAACGGAAACACGAAGAATGGAGAACGGATACACGGAGAACGGAAACACGGAGAGCGGAAACACGGAGAGCGGAAACACGGGGAGCGGAAACACGGAGAACAAGTAAAACAATAACTACACAGTAAACACTCATTACCTGATGTCTTCCAAGAAGTTAAAGGAAACATGTCACATGTCTTTCACAACAACAATAATACAAACAACAACAACAACAACAACAAAAGCTGCCGCTGCTGCTGCTGTTACTACTACTACTACTACTACTACTACTACTACTACTACTCCTACTACTACTACTACTACTACTACTACTACTACTACTACTACTACCATTGCAATTACTGTTTTTCCTACTGCTACAATTATTCCTACTACTACTGCTGAAGCTGTTATTACTACTACTTGCTGTACATGTGTAATTTTGTAAAGAAAGTAAGAGAAAATAGATTAGTATGAAACATCAGATAAGAAAGGCAGACAGACAGGCAGGCAGGCAGGCAGACAGGCAGGCAGACAGGCAGACAGACAGACAGACAGACAGAGTAAAGATATTAATGCAAAAATAGCAAGAAAGACAAACAGACAAAAGACAGAAAAGCAGAAAGCATTTCGCGCGCTGCCTCTCAGCCCAGAAACCTGGTACAGCCACGACGTGGCGGCAGGACCATATCTGGCCTACAGACGCCGGAATTCCAATTTGCTGCAAACGTTTGGGGCCAGCAACCAGGGAAAATGTTGACCCCTTAACGTCATCCTGCCCTCGCTACCGTTAAATTTGCTAACCATCGCCCGAGAATGTTTGTAAAAGGAAGTTGTAAACAGCGACAGGTCACCAAGAAGTTTATAGATTTGTGAAGTTCTACCGGAAGGAGGCGGACAGGTACAGACCAGAAGGGAGACACGGAGAACAATTTCAAGTTACTTGCATGTCTTTCGCAGGAGGTCGGAATCAACACTAAGATGTATTGTTCAGCGAGAGAGAGGGAGGCAGAGAGAATGAGAGAGAGAGAAAGAGAGAGAGAGAGAGAGAGAGAGAGAGAGAGAGAGAGAGAGATCGACTTCATTGCACTGGGTTTTATCCCATACGGCTCAGTCTCTTTCTGCAGGACGGCCTGAAGAAAGAGTCGCACAAAGTACGAACTCCGTAGCTCCAATGACGACCTCCCAGTCTCAGAGAACATTGCACTCGTGAACCGAACGACGTAGCCCGGAATCGAGCCAACAACCTTCGGAGTACGAGGCAGTCGGCGTTACCACTTCGCCACAGAGACTATCTTACTTTAGAACATAATGGCGAATTACTGAAGTTAAAAATGCCTCAAACAGCCAGTAGTATTCATATAAGAGGTAGTAATAGTAGTAGTAGTAGCAGCAGCAGCAGCAGCAGCAGAAGAAGAAGAAGAATAGGAAGAGAAGGAGGAGGAGGAGGAAGAGGAAGAGGCGGAAGAAGAAGGTGAAGAAGAAGGCGAAGAAGAAGGCGAAGAAGAAGAAGAAGAAGAAGAAGAAGAAGAAGAAGAAGAAGAAGAAGAAGAAGAAGAAGAAGAAGAAGAAGAAGAAGAAGAAGAAGAAAAAGAAAAAGAAGAAGAAGAAGAAGAAGAAGAAGAAGAAGAAGAAGAAGAAGAAGAAACGATCTCGCAGGGCACCGTTATACCCAAAGATAGAAGAGAAGAGGCATCTTTACGACCCACTGAAGGAAGGTAATAGTTAACTTCGTCGCCTTCAGAACTGCTGGCGACTGCATGATATTTAACCCAAACTGCCGAACATTTTCTAAACTTCCAGCCATTTTACTTTTCTCGTTGCCTTGTCTTTTCTCCAAGTTTGTAAACAGCCACGAATGTGTGAAGCGTACACTACACAGACTTCATTAGATTACCGTAAACACTCAATGCCTTGACTGTAAACATACAGATCCCCCACTCGGGGCTCGCGTGGCATATGTTTGTAGATTCACATGTGATAGGCCTCCAACGCTGACAAAGATTACGACCAGCACTCCTAGGAGATTTCGTTCTAAAGTTCCTGAATTTAACCCACGAGCCCTTTCCCCTTCCTTCGGCAATCTGGGCGAGTACGAGTTCTTAGGAGTTTTCCATGTCAGTCGTTATCTTTGGAGCTATCAAGAACTGCTTCTCAAACGTGACAGCAATAATGGCTTATACTTTGTCTGGAGCTTGCATTTTACGTTTGACATAACTGAAAGGAACTGCGGAACTAATTGAAATCAATTTGGGATGGATTAGTAGATTTCGTGGAATGTGGAAAAGAAAACGTCGAGAAAGTAAATACATGAAAATTGCTCGCGGGAAAAGTTGGGTAAACGCCAGCGTCCTGTGAATTCAAGGAAAGGTTCGGCTTGTGTGGCTATGTGGCTATGTGGCTATGTGGGGCATGCGGCTGAGGGATGGCACCACCAGGGAGTTTCAGCTTGTGCACTGTAGGGCCTCGAAGGTCGGTGACTGTCAGGGGTGCTATGGGAAGACGTGCATGTTTTGTTGTGTTGTTGTATGAAGATGTAAGCTGAAAGCTTGTGTTGTGTGAAGATGTAAGCTGAAAGCTGTGTTGTATGAAGATATAAGCTGAAAGCCTGTGTTGTGTGAAGATGGAAGCTTCTATTGCGTTTGTCACACGTGTTTATGTTCCTTATTTCTTCTTATTTCATTCGCTTGAAATGTGTCTATATCTGCAATATTGTGTATCTTGTATGAAAGAAGTTTGTTTACACACAATTGGTTTTGCTATATGAATAGCAATGACCTCCGCAAACTTTAACATTCTGCCATTTTGTGTGGTGTATATTGTGTTGTATGCACCTGACGAGATGCAGCGAAATATGCCAGGCAATATGTTGTACAATATATTGTTTGTGCTTTTATTTGAGTAAAACTCAAACATGCTAGGCGTACCTAGGGAGTCTCTGTGGTGAAGTAGTCAAGCCATTTGACTCGGGTTACGAAGGTTGTGGGTTCGATTCTGGGCCTTGTCCTTCGATTCACGGATGATTTTTTTCGGAGACTCCTGGGGTCGTCGCTGGAGCTGCGGAGTTCATGCTTTGTGCGATGCTATCCTCACTGCAGAAAGAGACTGAGCCACATGGGATAAAACCCGGTGCAATGAAGTCAACCCTGTCGACTTTTAAGCGACTAGGCGGATCTATGGCGAATGCAATTCATAATCCCGCTGTAATGTGTTAATAATAATATATGAGGATATGTATAAGGTATCCCGGTTGGGATGGGGCCCTATCTTCTATGGCCTTCTGTAGGATGCCTGGAATTTGGCTAGTTGTCCCCTCGTGAAGATAACTATGGATATAGCCAGTATCTTACACGAAAATGTTTTAACTAAAGGTTCCTTTTAGATGGTGTTGAGACCACGAACTGTTACCACTAGTCTTAATAGGAGAGACCTCCGCTAGGAACAAGCAAAGGAACTAGCGTGAAGTTGCCCTACCTCCTGGGTCTCTAATATTTTATTCGTATGTGTGTTGGATACACTTAAACATATAAATAATGAACTGGACATGCGCAGGTGTCACAAGACAACCACTGTGTGAATAACAGGACAATCTCTGTATGAACATACCATATACTGACATTACAGAAAAAGTATTGTGTGACCATACCATATATTGACAGTACAGAACAAGTACAATGTAAACAGAACAGTCTTCAAGAAATCACTCAAAGATCGGACTCCAAGCAAAAAATGTAATATGAAAAATCAAAAGTTGACTCATGGATCAAACGTTATGCTCACCCCTATTTCTCATTCAGAATGACAACATATTCACAACACATTGTTCATTCAAAATGCAACAATACAGTACAATTTAGTTGCATGTCCTTCACAGGACGTAGCAGTCAACCCCAGCATTTTCGCTGTTCGTGATTCCTGGGCAAATTTTACGTTCAATAGTTTGCCATTGCTTTCTGAACGATCGGCACCTATACCTTTTTCGAAAAAACTAGCACCGCTGTGTTTCGAACCCGGGTATACGGGCTCACAAACGGCGTTCGCAAGCCCTTAGCCACGGCTACCGGTAATACAGTACTGTACAGTCAGTAATCATATATATTACTAAATTCAGTAACACAATTAAGAGAAAGATCTGGCAATATTCTGGGTCACTGAAACAAAGTATTGGTGTACAGTTTCTTTTGACTGCTGACAGGGATCAATACGTGTGTAGCCCCATGGATGATGTTCTCTCCTTAGGGTGAAGTCTTTCAGGGTCTAGAGTTGAGCTAAACATGGTACGAGTTCTTCTTCTTCTTCTTCTTCTTCTTCGTTCATCCGGAGTTTTTTTTTCGGATGTGATTGCGTTGTGCCTGTTTACAGCAGAGCTGCGTTCTTGCGCCGTTAGGCCGACACATCCGACTTCTGCGGGCATTTGTTGACCGGGTTAACCTTCCCGGGGGTTTCTTAGGACGTTTGACTCTCACTGTTGTGGTGTTATCCCCCATCCTAGCTGGCCCATATAGAACAGCCAGAGATCCTGGTCAGCCCTCAAGGGAAGGCAGGGGCAGACCATGGGCATTCCCCGCCATCCAAGGAGGCTTCCATACTTGCAGAGCCGATACATAGCGCTCTGATACTGGGCTCACCCAAGGAATCGTCACGTCCTGCACATGGCTGCTTAGTCTCACTTCCGTATATTGGGCCTTCCGTTCACCATAGGCTGTTCTTCCGGAAACCAGAAGTATGCAGTCTGCAGATGACATCCACACAGTGAGCTTTCGATTCGGACTTTCCATGTAATGGATTTGCTATCCAAGCAATATTCCATTTCGTGCCACTAGGACACTTTTCAACCTTTTTATGAAGCTCACACAGTGGGCTTTTGATTCGGACTTTCCACGTAATGGATTTGCTATCCAAGCAATATTCCATTTCATGCCACTAGGACACTTTTCCACCTTTTATGAAGCCCACACAATGGGCTTTTGATTCGGACTTTCCACGTAATGGATTTGCTATCCAAGCAATATTCCATTTGGTGCCACTAGGACACTTTTCCACCTTTTATGAGGCCCACACAGCGAGCTTTCTATTTGGACTTTCCACATAATGGATTTGCTATCCAAGCAATATTCCATTTCATGCCTCTGGATCTTCATGCACCTTTAAATGTCAACCTGTATGTAGTTTAAGTAAACTGCGGTCAACTTTAGCTTGTTGATATCTCCATAGAGCTTGTCCTCAAATGAAGCAGGTGTGGGCCAAAATATCTTTCTCTGTTCTGCATACGTTGGGCAATCCTGCAGCAAATGTTTTGCTGTCATTTTTCCAGTTCTACAATTACATTCATCGGTATCTCCTATCTTTAGTTTATTGAACAAGTGGTATTTCAGCCTGTTATGTCCTGTGCGGAGTCTGAAGATTGCTACTTGTTCTCTTCGGTCGAGTTTGTAATATGCATCATCCTTCTGATGGCCTGGATGCTCTGATTCCCATTTGGTTCTATAAGTGCTTTTTATCAACCTCTTTGCCTCATTATAGGTTATGTCTATGTCAGGCTGTGGTAGTCGTCCGCCCTCTTTTGCCAGTCTGTCAGCCTCTTCGTTTCCAGGTATACTGCAATGTGATGGGATCCACTGTATTACAACTTTTTTGGATTTCTGGCATAGACCATGGAGTGCTGCTCTTAGGTCAGTTAGTTCTGTGCTGTTATTGCTCTTCAGTATTGAGACAGCTGACTTTGCATCTGTGAAGATAGCTATTTGCTTCTCTTTATTTTCCTCCATCAGGAGCATTTCTGCTGCAGTTTTCAGAGCCTCTACCTCCGCTTTGAAGTTACTTGAAAATTTTCCAGTTGCCATTGAATGTGTTTTTTTCACTCCATTTTTAAATTTAGGAGAATTCCTCCTCCTCCATTCTCTATTGAATTTTTGGCTGATCCATCTGTATATGCATGGGTCCAATTCCTGCTTGGGTAATGTTCTTTTATGTAGTTTAGGGTTATTTCTCTTCTTTCGGTTTCATGCTGAGTGTTCTTTTTCTCAATACCAGGAATGTTTTCTATCATCTCAGGCAGTTGCTGCTGTCTCCAAGCTGGGAACTTGTGTGCATTGTGTATGGGCTTGACTGTTGATATGTTAAGTATAGGATCTGCCCTAATCCTTCGTTTTGCAGTTTCTACAAAGTTGCTACGCTTCAGTCTTCCCTTTCCAAAACCATTAAATCTGTTGTACATAGGGTGGTCTGTCAATCTTCTAAATTTTTCTGCTTGTTGCTGGGCTCTGCTATCTCTTCTATCCTGCATTGGTTGTAAACAAGTGATCTTTTCTAGTTCATTAATAGGCGTTGTCTTCAGGCTTCCAGTTATGATTCGCATTCCTTGGTTTTGGACTCTACTTATTTTGTTAAAGTTTGACTTAGCTGCTGTTGCCCAAGCTGCAATGCCATATTCCAGTACTGGCCTCACCCGTCCAGTATATAACTTCTTGAGAACTTTCTCATCTGCTCCCCACGTTGTACCAGCAAGCTTTTTCATGATTGCCATTCTCTGCCTTGCTCTTGTTCGATTTTTCTCAACCTGTGTCTTCCATGTCAGGCGACGATCAAAGGTGACTCCTAGATAGTTTGGATTTTCTTCATGGCGCAATATTTTTCCATTCAATACCAGCTTAGGTTGCTGAGTTTTATTTGAGAGGGAGAACACTGTGCATGTTGTTTTCTCCTCACTTATCTTCACTAGCCATGATTTTGACCAGTCCTCTAGCGCTAATAAGGCTTGCTGTATTCTGCTGTTAGCTGTACTAATATATTCTTCAGATGTCCATATGGCTAGGTCATCTGCAAAGGAGGATGTGTGTACTCTGGCTGGAAACTTTTCTGTGATGTCATTTATATATGCTAGGAATAATGTTGGTGAAAGAACTCCTCCTTGGGGGACACCTTGCTCCAGCAGCATCATTTTGCTTGTTTGTCCTTGTACTTTTGTCCTGGCAGTTCTGTTCTCAAGGTAGTGGCTGATCCATTTATACATTTTTCCACAAACATGCATGTTTTGCAGTTTTACTTTCAGTCCTTCCTTCCATACTTTATCAAATGCTTTTTCTAAATCTATCCAGACTGCTAGTGTGTGCTTTTTCTCTTGGAAGGCATCCTCTATTTCCTGAGCTATATAGGTTATTTGATCTTCAGTGGATCTGTACTTTCTGAATCCTTCTTGGTGTGGTGTTAAGAGTTTGTTTTCTTCCAGATGCCATGTTAGCCTGCCATTGATAATGCGTTCCATTAATTTTCCTACACAGCTAAGTAGACTGATAGGTCGATAGCCATTTGGTTCTTCCAGGTCTTTTCCTTTCTTTGGGACTGGTATTAGTATAGCTTCCTTCCATGCCTGTGGGACTATTCCTCTCTTCCAGCTGTTATTTAGGACTGCTAGTAGTTTCTTCTTTGCCTTGGTGCCTAGTCCTATTAGCATTTCATTTGTGATTCCATCCTTTCCTGGTGATTTCTTCTTTTTTAGGGTATTCATTGCCTGTTCCATTTCTTCCATTGTTAGATTTGCCATCATATATTCTGCTGCTGTCTCTGTATTTCTATGATGTATCTGTTTGTCTTTGATTGCTTTCTTCTGTTCGGTTGTAATATCAATGTGATTTGCATTTGCATAGTGTTCCATTAGTGCATTTGCAGCCTTTTTTCCTGTAAGCAAGGCATTTCCTTGTTTAATTGTTATTTGTTTGTTTCTAGGTCCTTCATTGTTCATGGCTTTCACTAGTTTCCATAGTTTGTTTCCATCCCTGTCAAAATTCAGGTTTTCTGTTTTTTTCCTCCAACAATCTCTTGTTGTTTGATTTACTGTTCTTTTATATTTTGCTGAGATGGCTTTGAGAGAGATATTCGCTTCAATTGACTGTTCTCTCTCAGCTGTCTTCCTGGCATCTTCAACTTCGTCCTCTAAACTTTGTAGTTCTTCAGTCCAGTATGGTTTGTAATTTTTCCTCGCTCCTCTAGGAATGGACTCAGTGGCTGCCTGTATTATCGCTCTGTTTAGACTTTCCACCATTTGCTTTATGTTGCCATATCGTGTATTTGTGTTTTCACAATATTTGTCTGTTAGTATGGCAAATCTGTCCCAATCTGCTCGTTTGTAATTCCATCGGGGCAAGGGCTTTTGCCCCTGTGGAACATACTCCATATTAATTACAAGCTTGATTTGTCTGTGGTCACTACCTGCTAATTGGTCCAGCACATGGCGATCGATTTTGTGGAGGATGTCTCCTGTGCAGAAAGCTAGGTCTGGAGTAGAAGTGGTAAGCCATCTTCTGGAGTAGAAGCTCGGTGTGTCATCCGCTTTGTTGAGTAGATGGAGATTTGAGTCTATTTCCCAGTCCTCCAATTCATCTCCTCTTTTGTCAGTATCTGGGTATCCCCATCTTTCTGAACGGCTATTAAAGTCTCCGACAATAATGCAGTTTGTGTCAGTTATTTTCATGTTTGAGAGTGTAAGGTCCTTATCTGCTGGGCTATACAGATTGTAGATTCTTATTTTCACGTCCTTTATCATTATATCAACACCTATAATTTCCGTTTGGTTGTCAGAGATCACAGATACTTCGCTGCAAGGTATTGTATTTCGTGTAAGTATTAGAACTCCTCCTTTGTGTCCTTCGCGGTCGAAACGTGTGGCCTGATATCCTCTGACTGAGAATTTGTGATTGGCGTTGAGGTGTGTCTCTTGAATGCATGCCACATCTATTCTATCTTTATGTAGACGCTGTGTTAGGGAGTCTTTCTTCTTGTAAACTCCTTCGGCATTCCACTGTAGTATGTTGAGTGTCCGGGGTATTTGGTCAATAGCTCTTAACCTACTCCTCTGTGCCTTGACTCCACAGCACAGGGGAAGGTGACCACCAGTAGTCATGGGTGGACCCCCTCGAGGCAGGGGGCCCGGCACTATCGCCGCCTGATGGGACTTCACGGGATTAGCACCATATCGATTAATTTTGATTTGTGACATCATGAATTAAGTTACGTTGCACTGCTTTGTCAAGCCTGTGGCTCAGTACATCCGATTTCGACAAGCATTTATTTGGGATGCTTTCCCTAGCCTTTGACTGTCCCCAGTCTACCTACAAGGCAGCAGGTTTGTGTGTCTCTTCGTCTGGTCCCTCTCCCTTGACCTGTCCGACATGGGTGGCCCTACCAGTAGCTGTGCTACCGTCGGCATAGCTCTTGGGGTCATTGGGACGCACAAGCCCCTCTACCTCGTCACGGTGGACACACAGCAGAGGGGGTACGAGTTCTACTGGCATTCTCCAACCTCGGATCCTGCTAGTAATAAAGGTAATATTCTTCTGGTCATCTACTGGAGGAGGGGGATGGTGGTAACAGATTATTGGCTAGACTCATAATGGGCTTGGTATTAGATTGACAGATCACAACACCTCTACTAAGTCAGGCAGCAAATCTGCATCATCAGGCTTTAATGAGCCGCAATCTTTCTGGTTGGCTAATATGTTCACAGCCCATCTAACAGTAGGAACAAAATCACAAACCACATAAGCATTTCACAAAAATCATATGGCATTATATAATAGAACATGTGAAGGGAAAAGTAAATATGAGGGGGGAGGGGGTCCACTCATTGGTGTTATCACTACTCTGTTCTCTCTAGATGGCATTCGATCCATCATATGATGTTGTAAGGTCATGATGTGTTCAATTCCTGGTGAAACCAAGACATTAAAATAAGATAAGGTCATAAAATTGAGCCCACGGTGTCTGGTTGTGACAGAGAAATCGGGTTGTTATCAAGTTAAGTTGATTTCAAGTCATTAGTGACGTAGCAATGTTGAAACGGAGTCATCATGTTGTGATAAACATGTTGGGATAGAAGTAGATGGAAATGAAGACATGTTATGATGAAGGTGGGTTGAGACTGATGCAGGCGGTGATAGATGCATGTTAAGGCAGATGCATGTATTGGTACCGCCTAGTATTTCAGAGGTATGTTGATACCGATGCTTGATGAGACAGGGTTTGCTGAGATGAATGCAAGTCGAGATACATTCAACATTATAACCTCTCATCATCATCATATGCCTGTAATGTAACATCAGCCTTCATTCCTTTGGGTTTTGCTTAGTTCTCAAATGCCTCCCATCATCATCATTATTAATGTATTTGACTTTTTAATTCAGGGGAACAATCATAACCTTTCTTCCCACAACACAAGTAATCATCATGAACCAACGTCAACTTTACAACATTCAAAAAATGCAAACATACTTATTTCTTAAATTTATGCAAGAGCCTTATTGGTAGTTATGCATTCAGCATAAGCACTGATTCGAATACAAACACAGATTGTCCCTTCCAGCTGTCTCCTCGGAGCAAGGGGTTGAAGATGTTTTCAAACCTTCCCATTGTTGCAGAAAATTTTGGTGCTTAAAAGTCAGAAATGGGCTGCTTTTATGGTCATATTTCAGAACATAACTGGCAGAGATCTTCACGTAATAATCACCCAGTCATCATCACCACGATATTCGTGT
The DNA here is from genome assembly GCA_014155875.1 of Cepaea nemoralis. Lineage (NCBI taxonomy): Eukaryota > Metazoa > Mollusca > Gastropoda > Stylommatophora > Helicidae > Cepaea > Cepaea nemoralis. Next base: position 24,780 of record JACEFZ010016539.1, on the reverse strand, counting down.
GAGGCTGGTAGTGTGCACAACGTCTAGCAAACATGTTGGGTATATGGTGCAACTATATTTTCTGATTAATGAGTATTTATTCTCATGACAAGAACATGGCGAATTCACACAGTATATTCAAGAAAAAGGTAAATAGGAGAATCACATACTATATATATTCATGAATTTGTGAGCCTATGTACATGGGTTTTAAGAGATAGACTCTTAGCGACATTTTCTCTGCAGAAGCACCAATGCCTAGACTGTGCATTTAAAGAGTGCATTTACATTGCAAAGATAAAAGTGTTTATATACATATGCAGTTAGGAGATAATAGCTTTCTGTAGCATATTGCGACAGAATGTGAAGTAGAAGGTTCTTAAATGGCAAGTACAGCGGACAGAAAAATTTGGCGCTTGGTCTCCTTTCCTTCTGGAACAAGAGTATTGATTATGATCATTTTTAAGCATCTTAAACATCACATTGACACTTTTATATATAAACATCGTATTACCTTAACCTCAAGGTTCGTTTCAACACACATTCATGGTCAAGCTTTCCTGAGGGGCCCATTACACCGATTTATCTGCTCCCAACTCGATGTGCTGGTGGTCTGCAGGATAGCTTCTACTGGACTGATTTAATTAATCCGCCAATTCTGCCTAGAGGGGTCTGGCGGGACTCTCTGTCTTGGCCTTAGCCAATCATTTCTGGCTTTTTGAATCGAACACATATACATCTCCAAGTCTGAATCGTCAGATGAAATTTCTACTATGGTGCTCCTTTCTGGTCAGTGTAATAGGTTTCGGAATATGTGCAGTGACTGGGAAATACGTCACACCCGCATACCACGTTTGAAACATAGCTGCGAGCGATTTGGAAGCAGACCGCTTTGCATTGGTTTCCCATACAAAGGTATGAGCGTCGGTCATTCAGAAAGCAATGGCAAATTACTGAACGTAAACTTGCTAAGAAATCACGACCAGCCAAAATATGCCGGGGTTGACTGCCATGTGCTGTAAAGGATATGCAACTGATTAACTACTGGAAAATAATTTTTTGTGTATATGTGTGAATGTGTGTGTGATTATTTCGTGCATGTGTGCGTGCGGTACGTAGATGTGTTGCAAATGTTTACAGCAGAACTTTAATGTGTGCACTCTTCCGACTTCTACCCGTCATTTGTGAAGTGGGTTTCTAAACACGGATTCACCCGTTCTGCTGTCTTCTGTTGTAGACACGGGTGTTCAAAGGTCTTCTTTGTGTGTGTGTTATTCATGAACGTGTCATGTTTTCATTTCTTATCCAACTTGTAGTGGTGTGAATATGACAGTAAAACTTACATTTTGTTATGTTATGTTATCTTACGTTATGTTATGTTACGTTACGTTACGTTACGTTACGTTCTGTTCTGTTACGTACGTTACGGTATGTTACGTTACGTTATGGTATGTTATCATGATCGACATCCCAGCACATGGTGCATCACCATGCGTGCTTAGTTCTCTTACACAGCAGCCATCTCCAAGCGTCTCTACTCGCTGTTGCCGTGAAGAGTTGCTTGTAATGTTTCCCCTCTCGCCCTCGAAGAGGGCATTGTCGCGCTTGGCCAGACTTCCCTCAAAATCCATTCCCACAAAACTTACATTTTGTAATCCTCGTATCCCATGGGCCACTTGAGATGTCTTAAAACAACCACCCCAAATCTACCAAACTCTGAAAGCCCCTTTTTAGCAAAGCTCCTATGGGAATCCCATGGGAAACGTCCCATGGGATGGGATGTGATGGGACAGCACACATTTGTATTTCCCATGGGACACATGGGACAGTAGCCATGTCGTAGCAACATGATCTACGTCAGAGCTACCCTTAGTTGTTTTTATTTTTTAAACCTTTTTAAAGCCTTTTATCCGTATTTTTTCTTTATATATTTATATCAATTCTTTATCTCGTGGTGGGACACCGGATAAATTAATAAATGCGCACCAAGCAGCGGGAAGTAACAAAACCACCACCAACATTGTCAAAAAACAGTTGTTGAACTAATTACATCACATCCAACAGTATCCATTTCGGCTGGATGTGACATTATATGTGATGCTGCTAACATTGCTGCACGATCTACTCACGCTGCAAACAAGGTATATAATTACACTATATCACGGTAAACAGTGACTCGTTCTATTTTGGTGCAAGGAAAATTGGCCAAACTGCAAGTTTCAAAAATTATTTCAAAATATGCCACAAGATCCAGAATGTGCAATTTCGGGAATAGTTGACTTTTGGTCTACAAGACAAACATATCTTTTGCCATATGGGGAAATTATTGCATGTGGACTAGATCAAAATTGGGAATGGGTTACTTTTCCTCTGTCTCTTATAAACATTGATATTAATCAATCCCATACTGCACAATTTGCGCACAGCTTTTTTTTTTTTTTTTGCACGTGAATTTCTTGCCGAATCTACCACATTCTCAGTCTATTGTTTGTGTGTACTGATAAAATGCAGCAAGCATGACGGCAGCATTTAATGGACGGTTTGATACCGATACAGAAATGCACCGTTCTGGTTGTACTGAACGCAGGTTATCAACACGCATTACTGATAACTTTAGCAGAGGAGTGATTTCTAAACTGGATCAGTTCATGGATCAACTTTCATTTATTGAAACATATTACAATACACGTCAGGCAAAGGCATCACAGCTGTCATTTTCCATACTAACAAAATATGTGACACGTGAATGGCGATCATATTACCAACGTTTCAATGCCCATTTAAAAAAATTACTCGCATTACTTTAATGAAGATGAGGAAGAATTCTTAAACCACATTCCGTATATTGCTCAGATTAAAGGAATGCTGCACATACATGAGGCATTCAACAACTTTTTTTGACAAACTAGACATTGATGGTGCTACATCTCATTTAATTTTGCTGTTATACTCCCTCCTAGACTATCAGTTGTACACGGTTATTGTTGATATTGACGAAGAAACTTTCAGCAGCATGGTGAAGAAATATTGTCACAACTTTCAGAAATTTATTGCAGACAAACTTTGGCCATATTGCGGCAGTTCTCTGGCAGTTACTGCAGCATTCCTCACTGGAGTCGACATTAAAGCCAAAATAGAAGACATGGTTAAGTCAGTTGTTACTAAAAAGAAAGGGAATGTGGACACCAATAAATGGGCAAATGATTGGATCGCTTTTTCTAAGTCTGATGTTCTAACTGTTATTTCATTAATCAAGGATTTAAATCTTTCTTCTGAATCATTTGCTGTCTGTGAAATAGCAAGAATTGTAGAACAAACACCGAAAAGTGATTTTGACATTTTTTTTTTTTAATCCTCCACCAAACAAAGCACTTAAGTTTGATGACCCCAGAAACAAATGCCTTGAGGATGAAGTCACCATGTTTCAAAAATTACGGCAACCAACTTCACAACCATTAAATTTTTGGGAAAATGAACATAGGTTTCCATTGCTAAAAGCAAGTGCGAAAATTGTTTTGGCCATACCAGTATCCTCAGCAGCAGTGGAACGCTAATTTAGTGCAGCTGGATTGTTGTTGAGTAAGTTACGAAAACGGATGTTACCAGCTCTCCTTATAAACTCTGTGTATATCAGATTTGCATGTAAGATGAAACTAGTGGAAATGGTTCACGGATTTCCTGGATTAGAAACAGTCGATCAACAGGAAATTGATAATGTGCTGATTGACTCAGAAACAGAATGAGAGTGTCAGAATGACACTGAATTGTCATATTTAGCTTAAACTTTGTTTTAATAAAATACTCTTGAATATTAAAATTAATAAATTCTGTTGATTTACATGTCTCTTTGTACATATAGTCCTATTTAGTAGATACTAACCATAAACTTTCATAAATTTCATGATTTTATTTGAACTGTATTCCATATTAATATTATCATGGGAATCCCATGGGATGGAATGGGATGGGACAGGCATAAATTGCCATGGGATGGGATGGGATGGGACTGAAAAATGTGTCCCATGGACAAGCCTGGTATTCCACCCCGGTGTTTCTAGTAATCTGGGTGTTGGCGTGTGGTAGAATTATTAGTTATAAGTCGCATGAACCCAAATAGGAAATAAAGTGAACAAAGAAGAAAGTAGATCACACAGAGAGCCAAAGAAGGAATGTAATTGTGGGATTAAATCTAAAAATGGACACGAGCACCTGGCCTGGACAATATATCCGTGAAGAATAGCATCTTTCTACACGGCCCCATCGGTACTCAATAAAACCAGTCTATTTTTCATATTTCCCCATAGTTTCCTCCTTTTTTTTTCAATTAGTCCCTCCCATCCCAGCTTCTCTTTAATTTTCAAATCTCTTTTATACATTCAATCCTTATTTCAATTATTATTGTCAGTTCTTTTTTTCTTTTTTTTTAATATCGTCGTAATTCTTATTTCCATTATTACCGTAAATTCTAATTTCCATAATTACTTTCAATTCTTTTTTTTTTTTTTTTTCAATATTAACTTTAATTTCTTATTTCCAGTATTACCGTAAATTGTTATTTTTATTATTACCGTAAATTGTTATTTCTATTATTGCCGTAAATTCTAATTTTCATTATTACCTTCTGTTTTTATTTCCATTATTACCATCAATTCTTATTTTCATTATTACCTTCAGTTCTTATTTCCATTATTACCTTCAGTTCTTATTTCCATTATTATCGCCAGTTTTTATGCCCAGTGTTCGTAGCTACCCTCGGCCATTCTGTCCAAAGTTAATTCCTTCGTTTCTCTCTTCCTTGTCT
>JACEFZ010016539.1:0-17500 GCA_014155875.1 Cepaea nemoralis | reverse complement strand
TCGTTTTGTAATAAACTTCACATTTTGATGTTAAAATTTCCAGCAGTTTATCATTCAATCATCAACGGAATAACTAACGCATTTAATCATTCACGCAATTACTCATTCATTCACAAACGTGTCTTTCATTAACGCCCCGTTTCAGAATATTCAGCGGAAGTAGGTGGATTTCCGCACAAGATGGCGTGCTTATAATTCCCAAATTCCGGAATTGGCTGCATCTGGGATTCGTTAAAAATATAGCTTCGCAAATTTCCTTCTTATCTTCTGTTATTTCCAAAGCGAAAGATGCTCATAACGAGTAGTCATCCCCATTTGGGTATATATTTTCTTAATGGACTGTTCCGTCTGTAGATGTTTACGATGTGGGGGATTATTCTATCTTTTGATAGGTGGAGAGACGTGGGGAGTGTTCTTAATTATAATAGCATGTATGTATTTATATCTCCTACTTCTTCGTGCCTCTTTCGAGACGAGTACGTCACATGCAGTCATGCATCTCCCGGGTCAGTGTGTTTAACTTCGGTGTGCATGTGTGCGCGGTTTACATCCTCTAGACAGATTTCATTCAAAGTAACGTGTTCTGTCTTCCCGCTAATACTTTCTACTTCAACAATCTTGCCAGGGCGGAGGCTTTACGATCTGCTTTTTGCAATTTCCAGCTGCAGCAGGATTTTTAACGTGGACAACGTGACCTCCCGTTTTTCGCCGTTATCAGAGACAGTTATGTTTCCGATCTCACTACTCAACAGATCAAAGGGACGTGTGATATCAGATACCTGGTTCATGGCTAAACCCCAGCCCCATGCTGGGGATCGAACCCGATACCTTCTGCGATCGCTGGTGTTGGGGTTACGGCGTTACGCCGACATTGGCATGAGCGTGGTCAGATGAGGGTTCGATGTTAACTCTCGACGTTCGCTACGAGAGAGAAAGACTGATCATCCATAACCCCGTGCGCTGAGAACTACAAAATGTGGTGGTCTTAACACTTCACATACCCGCAGCAAACTCTTGCTATAAGACTTGCGTATCTGCATTGTCCTCTTCTGATAGTCCAGGCCTTGTGGCTTTAGTGATCATGTATGTCCCCCTGTCCTCTGCCTCGTATGTTACCTGTCATTTCTGATGCTGATGTTCCTCCGTGCCATGATGTCAAACTGTCCAGCATCTTCTCTCTTGATTTCCCCGTGCCTCTCTTCCCCTCCAACTTTCCAGTTACGACAACACATTCCAACTTTCTCCTTCCCATGACGTGCCCCAGGAGTGTGGATGATCCACTTCTGATTGAGCTGAGATAGTTGAGAAGAGCTAAAATCCGACATCACTGCTCTCAGGACATTCCCATACGCGTTCAGTCCCCTCGTTCAACAGCCAGCTAAGAGTCTTACTACTAATCTTTCCCACCGCCATCTGATTGAAAGTTCTCCTCGTCTTTCCTCTCAGTTTTAAGATTCTTCCAGAACCTCTGCCGATCCCTCGCAATCTCATTCTTTACACACACGAGTTATCATACTGTTCCCACGTCTTCTCCACATAGTCCCACAGACGCACGACCACCTCTCCCTTGTCCATAGATAATCTACCACCAAGAGGTTCATCCCCTGCCAGCCTATCAGCCTGTTCATATGGTCTTCTCTAACCAACGGAATGCCTCTGTTTCTGTTTCCACCTCCATTCTCATGTTGGAGGTCGTAGTCTCAAATGCCAGACTCTCCCTTTTCAAGCTTCGTCGATTAGCCTTCTTTATGAAACCCCAACCACTACGTCTGATTCTGTAACTAGTTCTCTTTGTGATTTAACGTCTTTCAAGACATCTTCATAGCTCTTTCAGTCTGTCCATGGAGTTTGCTTGCTTATTTGCTATCAAACCAGGTTACTGCAAAAGGTCGCAGCTAGCACTCTTGCCTGCCGACTCGACGGTCATGTGTTCGGATCCTCATCGAAGGAAAAGGCGGGGGGGGGGGATGTTTGTTCACTGACATAGACTCCCAGATACACCCAGCTTAAATTGAGTATCCGGAATATTCATGGGAAGTAAAGGGGCGGTTGTGTTTTTTTTTTTATCACATCACCCAGTGAGTAACTATCAGTTCAACGATATAAGTCTAGCCTATCAAATCTGAAAATGGCGGTCGGATATCTGCTGGCACTCCGGCGACCGGCCTTATGGAATAATGCGTGTGCAGGTTGCTGCATGCAGTTTTGCTGTTGACCGTCTTCTTCGACAATGAACTACATTTTCATTTTAAGAACAGTTTGTTTCCTTCTCGAGTTCACGTAGGGCAATAATGATCATTTCGTGTGGTTTTCGCGGCGAACGGAGCGATTATGGGTGTTCCGATGCTTTAAAGTTAGAACCGTATGACTAAAGATCACCATATGGGGTTAAACTAAATCCTTTGTTCTAATTTTGCTATTAAATCAAGCACACCTGAGTAATACCGCATCATGGGAGAACGTAGGAGCAACCAGATATTAATCACACAAGCACGCGAGTCTACGCCAGTATCCGCTTGTCTTTAAACTGCCCGCTACACGAAAATCGAAGACGTCATCAAATATACTGGGCTTTTTTTTTTTTTAGCCTCACACACAAAGCACTGGACACACCGTTATTCCTATATGGTGCCACGTGTTAGATTGGGGATTTTAAGGGTCCGGTCGAACAGAGGATGAAAATAAACAGATAACATTGTTTCTGTGGTCGGTATTACTGCATTATTTTAATTGTGTTGATGTTAGGTTGTTGTTTGTGAATCTATGTTTTATACTTGTTCTTTTAAATTTAGTTGATAATATATAGTTTTAAAAAAAAATAATTTAATTTGTCTGTCTGTCTGTCTGACTGTCTGCCTGTCTGCCTGCCTGCCTGCCTGTCTGTCTGTCTGTCTGTCTGTCTGTCTGTCTGTCTGTCTGTCTTTCTTTTGTTTTATTATCGATACACATTTTCTTTCCTACATTTGTTACTCATTCACTGATTTCAATCTCTCTATCCGCCTGGTTTTTTTCCTGACATTTATGCACTCGTCAGCCTGCTGAACTCGCCTTCTGTCTCCCATCTTTGACTTGTCTCGCGAACTACTGTTTTTCCTATCATTCTCTCAGAAATGACTGACAAAACAGCTTTTGGCTCAGAATTCTTTTGCTTTAGCCGTAAAGTTCATTTTCATTGTGCTGAAATCTCTGGCATTAGAACTTCTCTGTAGATAAAACATGGCCGGGGTTGCCAGGATGCCCGTGTGTAGATTACCACATTAGCAAGCGGGCATGGATAATGTGCTTGGAGATTGGTTTTTAACCATTGTTGCTGGCACAGACGACTGTATCTACTTTGAGCGTGTGTGTTGTTGTTCTTTTTTTTTTTTTGTGCTTGTTGGTTTGTTGTTGTCGTTGTTGTTGATAGTGTTGTTGTCTCTGTTACTGCTGGTGTTGTTGTCATTAGTGCTGTTGTTGCTGCTGTTTTTTTTTTTTTGTTTTTTTTTTTTTTGGGGGGGGGGTGTTGCTGTTGCCGTTCTTCTTCTTCTTCTTCTTCTTCTTCTTCTTCTTCTTCTTCTTCTTCTTCTTCTTCTTCTTCTTCTTCTTCTTCTTCTTCTTCTTCTTCTGCTTCTTCTTCTTCTTCTTCTTCTTCTTCTTCTTCTTCTTCTTCTTCTTCTTCTTCTTCTTCTTCTGCTTCTTCTTCTTCTTCTTCTTCTTCTTCTTCTTCTTCTTCTTGTGTGGGGAGATGTGCGTTGGGGGATGCGTTGGGAAATGTATGTATGCTTGGAGTGTGGGTGGATGGGATGTGTGGTTGATGAGAGTATGTGTAGGTGTGGGGATGTGGTGGATGGGTGGGGGAATGTATGTGTGCCTGTGGTGTGTGTGTGTGTGTGTGGTTGGGTGGGGGATGTGTGGGTGAATGGGGGATCATGTGGATGTGTGGGTGGGTGGTGGATGTGTCTCATAACATGGTAATATGCGTTGTTTATGTTTACAAAATTCATTTGACAATGTTTTTCCTATGCACTATTGATGAACGAAAGATTAGTAATTGGAAGGGCCGAATGTAAGACGGGCCTGCGTGCCCAATTTGTTACCCTTTGAAAACAAAGTCCGTTCGTTCGTTCGTTCGTTCTTTCGTTCGTTCGTTCCTCTTTTCCGTATACATTCTTCTTTCTTTCTTCTCCTTCTTCTTCTTCTCCTTCTTCTTCTTCTTCTTCTTCTTCTTACTACTACTACTACTACTACTACTACTACTACTACTACTACTACTACTACTACTACTACTACTACTACTACTACTACTACTACTACTACTACTACTACTACTACTACTACTGTTATTAATGTTGTTATTTTCGTTGGTTCTACTTTCTAAAGAACAGCGGACGCCTGCGCCATGCTGACTGGTGGTTAGTCCCCTAATTTATCCTGCTCAGTGGACTAGATTCAAATCCTGTTTGACGACGCAAGCTTGCTCCAGCTGTATGGAGCTTCAGGCGGACACGGTATATCGTCCTGCCTTCAAGGTGCTCCAGATGGTGGTGAATGTGTCCAGTGTGGGATCTTTTCTCGCTCGCTTTGAACTCAAGCGTAGTCCATACACACTATTTATAGTAGTGGTGGACTGAATTTTGCGTGTGGATTAGCTGTCCCTATTAACAGTGTCCCTCGCCATTAGGCGAACCCACTCCGAGTTCAGAGATATTTGTAACTTACGTCCCCAAGTCAAGGACGACAGGTCAACATTTTAGTCCAGCTGTCCGGTGTAGAGGTTGAACTGGCTAACCTCGGCACCAGCACACCGGATGTTTAAGAACACTCGTTCTTACCCATTTGACCATGCTGACCTGTGTGTGGGATCTATCACAGATACACCATCGCCCCTGTAGCTTTATCAAGATACACCATCACCCCTGTCGATCTATCACAGATACACCATGACCTCTATAAATCTATCAGATACTCACCTTCACCTCTGTAGATTTTTCACATACACACCTTCACCTCTGTAGATCTATCACATACAGACCTTCACCTATGTGCCCAAAAATTATATTTGAATTGAGCGCAGAGAGTTCAACAAGAAAACACCACGTACGAAAATACCTCATAGTGACTGTAAAGGGTTCTGACAGTTTAATTTGCTTGATAATTTGAGGATGTATTTTGTCATGTATAGTTTTTCATGTAATAGTCCCACTTGTGTGTTGTTTGTTTGTGTGCTGACGATGGCTTTGGCCGCAACGCCCATGTTATCACTTATGATCGTGTTCTAGTAAAGCTTACTGGTGTGTGTGTGTGTGTGTGTGTGTGTGTGTGTGTGTCATTCATTCATTCATTGACAGTTTGTGAGGACTCAATGTGTGTGCAGAGTTTGAGAATCTTCTAGCTTGTGAGGACTCAATATGTGTGGAGAATCTGAGATACTCTGGTAACTTGTATCATGCATGAATCCCGCTTGTGCTCATGAAGGTGCTGTTGGAACAGAAGAGAAGCTTGCTCATAACGCAAAGTGACTAGTCATGAGTAACCATCCTGATACCGGACTTCGTTGGGGCCCAGGTTCTAAAACATGGCGAATCTGAATACAGAATGGAGAGCCGGCGATTGGGGCATGAATATAGTGTGTGACAGCGTCCATATCTAGGGAAAATATGTTTGGGTGGCTCCTTAACAACGTATTGTGACTCTCCCTAAAAAAAAAATAACTGCTCTTACTTTGATGTGCATACTGTCCACCCTCGGAATCCTACACCATGGGAGCATGTGGCCATATATCAGAACCAATTCTCTGGCAACCTTTCAATAAAAATCTTTTCTCTGACAGATCATAGGTGGATTCCACTGACCGCTGCCCGTTACATCAGAACATTGGCAAGTAGACGTTAGACATCCCCGAGGCACACCCTAACTGAATCTCCTCTGGCACACCTTCATTGACACTCTTCTGGCACACCCTCACTGGATCTTCTCTGGCACACCTTCATATACACTCTTCGGGTACACCCTCGCCTGATCAGTTCAATTAATCCGGGTTCCTCCCCAGCATGGGAAGAAAGAAACGCAGGAGTGGCAAGTCGGAGAATTCTTATTTTAGCGAAAGATAAATTCTGGCATTCGCTGTCTTTAGTCCGGGCCTTGTTCAACGAGATCTTGTTTTGTGAACTCTTTGAGCACCCGTCTGCAGTCTGCTTGAGATAAATGGGTGTAGACTGGCGGGAACACGGGACACTTTACATCCATTGGCATTAAACAGGAACCAATCATAGATACGGCGATAGGGAATTCATTGACTGCAGGGCGTTTGCGAGTGATGCTTGCAGGCTAGTGACGTTCGGGAGATACTATAGCATAGACGAGTGCTACGGTATTGATAGTTTATCTTCAGTTCACGTACGGGCTTGAATGACGTATGCTAAGCTGAGTTTTGATGAAGTTCATCGTGGGCGTTTGGTGTCAGGATATCATTCAGATGGTGATTCGTTTACAGAGGCTAAGTGTGGTTCTGGGTATCGCTTATGGGTGTCTAAATTGAGTGCATTTCATTGTTGTCATCATCATAATAATCACCGTTATTATCATCACCGCAATCGGGATCATCATCATCATCTTCTTCTTCTTCTTCTTCTTCTTCTTCTTCTTCTTCTTCTTCTTCTTCTTCTTCTTCTTCTTCTTCTTCTTCTTCTTCTTCTTCTTCTTCTTCTTCTTCTTTTCTTCTTCTTAAAGTCCATGGCGTGTGGCATTGGTGATCATGTCTGCCCACAGCCTTCTGGTTAACACCTGAAACTGTTAACAATTGCAAGAATGGCCGAATGGATAACAAAGCTTGTTCTTACAATTCTGGTTTGCTGTTGTTGACTTCTCGTCATTGGCTTAGTTAGTTAGTTGCGTAACCTTTACAGGACGTCGTAGTCAACCCCGGCATTTTGGATGTTCGTGATTTCTGGGCAAGTTTACATTCAGTAATTTTCCGTTGTTTTCTGAACGACAGCCGCTCATACCATTGTATGAAAACACCAATGCAAGGCGGTCTGCTGCCAAATCTCCCGCAACTGAGCCGGTTGTCCTTGACTTTGGGAAGTAAATTACAATTATCTCTGAAGTCGGAATGGGTTCACATGATAGCGATAGACACAGGTAATAGACAAAACTAACCCACACGCAAAGATCTGTCCAGTGTGTTAGAAATAGAAGCACATGTATGGACTACGCTTGAGTTCAAAGTGAGTCAAAACATATTTTAAAAATAATCATGAAAACATAGGCTACCAAAATCAGATCCCATGAAAAATACGCAGAAACTCATTAAGAAGTTGGAAAGCAGATAAGGGCGAATAAAAGATAATATTTGATGACTTAGGAAGAAAGTCAGAAGTAGCAGCAGCGAAACGAAACATCAGAGACCACAAGGAAGATAGCAGTGACTTATAATCAAACAAGTGGACTTATCAAAATTAGAAATGGGAAAGCTCTTACCAACAGTCAAGAGCAAATGAACAGACGGGCTGAATACTGTGAGGAACGCCTGAGTAGTGCACTCCCAGGAGAACCTCCAGATATCCAGCCTGCAGAAGTGGACTGGATATCGGGTGTGAGAAACTTTCTAGAGAAAAACACACAAAAAAAGCTACTAAATTCTTGGAAAGTGGGGATACTGCTTGTCCAGATGTATCCCTGTAGAAGCTATACAAACCAACGTAAACTGTTCATTTTAATTACCGCACACATTATTTAGCCGTCTTGGAGACTAAAGTAATGCCAACAGACTGGAGTGAAGGATATCTTGTCAAGCTGCTAATGAAAGGGGACGCGCAGAGGTGTGAAAATAATAGAAGTTTAATAGAAACGTAAGTTCTAGGGATAATATTAAGCAGGATAATTCTGAAGAGATTAAGAGAGGCATGAAAAATATCTAAGGGATGAACAGGTAGGGTTTCAACCCCCCAAAATATGAAGATAACTGACTAGATAACCATATTACGCATCATGATAAAGCAAAGCATTCAGATTAACTCGCCATTTGATACAGGATTTATGGACTATGAAAAGGCCGTTGACAACGATGAAATGAGATCTCTTTGCAAACTGAAGAGGCACCACTGCGTCTCATGGAAGATCATGAACTTAATAAAGGCAACATATAGGGACCTGAAAGGCAGGATTTTCCTGAGAAAAATCCATTGAATACATTTGAAATAAGAGTAGGAGGGCGACTGATGCCGTTTGTGAACTGTATTATTCTTCCAGACTATAGACTGGATTATGAAGACAATAAATACCATCGCCAGAAATGGAATTCAATGGACTCTAACAAAGAAAATTGATTGTATGGACTACGATGGCGATATTGCACGCCTGTCTCAGACTCGAAATCTGATACGAAATAAATTAAACAGGCTTGATGGGAGGTCACATCAATTAGGTCTCAAAAGTACATAAGGAAAATGTAAATATAATGCGAATAAATCAAGCAAATTTTAATGTAATTTTCCTTTGTGAAATCTCATTTCAAGAGGCGAAACTTTACACTTTTAGGACTCAATTTCTCTCAGCAGAGTAGCTAATCGCTTGTTGGAAGCGTTGTCCAAGCACTAGCCCCGTAGCACCGGCGATGACAACCAAGGATCCGGGGGGGGGGGGATGGTAATCGCGATCCGTATGATAGAGTTTGAAAGCAAACCCATGATCTTCTGAATACGAGGCGGAAGCCATCACCACTTCACCACACACACGGGGTCTCCGTGGCTGAGTGGTTAAGCCGCTTGCCTCGTGCTCCGATGGTTGTGGGTTCGATTCTGGGCTCCGTCATTCAGTTCACGAATGCAATTTTCTTGGAGATCCTGAGGGGGTCGTCGTAGAGGTACGGAGTTTGAGCTCTGTTCGACGTGCTGGCCAGGCCAGTTTGTAGACAGAGACCGAGCCGTATGGGATAAAACGCCGTGCAATAAAGTCAAACCTCCCGCCGTTATACTTTTCAACTACACAGAGATACGAACAACAGTGTGTCAGTGTGTACAGCTTGAGCGTGAGACAGAGCAGGTTGGACATCCATTGCACCCAACCTTCGTTGTGGAGACGGTACATTTTTGATTGATTGATTAAGTAACATTGAACAATTGAACACGCAACTGTAGAGTCAAACTAGATCCAGAAGGTAAGGATATGGAGAAGAATGGGTTATTAGTTAGTCGTTAGTCACGGCCAAAGAGTCACCCATAATGCTCAGTTCCTGTGCCAGTGAATATCACACAAATGCTCCTCACTGTCCCATGTGAAAAGTGGAACAGACAGCAGTCCCGACAAACCAACTGCGCGCACAGGCACACGTGCATAATGTTGCTACCTGAGTGCCAACACACCATTCCGCTACTAAAATTGCAGTTGTTCTTGAATGAAAGCGGCAGTCGCTAGAAAACCAGCAGTTGCGCACACATTACTGCATAAGGCACAACCAGCTAGTTCAGCAACCGGCCATCCGCTATTTTTCTGAACATACTGTTCACAATACAAACCACCTCGGACAAATGCAAAAGCATTGCATGTGAAATCCACAGCTTACAGTGTCGCTCACGAACTTACCTCGGTAAATTATGTTTCATGGAAACAAAGATATCAATCACAGAGGTGTTAGAGAGGTTTCAAATGAAAAGAGTTGATGAAAGACATAAACAAAAGGCAAGGTAAATAGTTTGGCCACGTTAAAAGACCTATTACGCTTGGAAAAACCATAATGGAGGAAAGAGTTGGAGGCAGACGAGTAATAGGAATACACTGATACAAGTGGGAAGACAACCGCAAGAGATAGACAAATAGTAGTCTATAACAACCAATGCTACATTTGGAACGTCGGAGATCCATTGTATCCAACCTTCATTGTGGAAACGGCACCTAATAGGTGAGGCTGAGACACCAAATACGCGAGGGTAGAACACATAGCATAATTTTTTTTTCCCCGTGTTTCCATCCTGTTTCAGGATATTGCGGTCAACATCAGCATCTTTCAGCTGTATGTTGATTCCTAGGCTAGATTATCCTCATCAGCACGCCCCGACTTTCTGAGCTACCGGCTCCATACTCTCATAAGTCAATGGCGCGACTCGAACCGCTTCCAATTCTCGTGCGCTCACGTAAACCACGAGAGTATTCTAGGTAAAGTCGAAAGCTGCTAACACCTACACCAGGGAGACCGGCACTAATAACAAAGAGAAATAGCGCAACGGAAAGGAAGTAACACACACTAATGGTACAAGATTGTCTCGCACAGGAAAGTGGTGGACATGACGCCATCAATCTTTGATGCCCACAGCTATAAACTGCTGGGGACAATTAGAAATCCGTTACCGGGAGATTGGGTGTCTGGCTTGCATGGCTACGGTTCTCGTGGGTGATTGATGGGTGTAGCAAATGACGCAATACCGCGGATTTAGCTGGCTCCTGAAGTCTGTCGTTCATCAGGTGATAGTTATAAACAGGTTAATGTCAAATACATGAGGTGCGATGTGTGCCAGCTGTCTGGAGATGTCATAGGTGAATTTATATGTCTTCTCGCGCGCACACATCCGCACTGTTGTATATCATCGTCACCATCATCATCATCATGTGCCTTGCCAGCGAGCGTCGGCGTTCATTTCTCTCCACATATCTCGGTCTTTGGTGTTCTTTGTCCACTCTGTTGACCACATTCCTCCATGTCATCGTCACTGTTCATCCAGCGTAATTTCTTTCGGTTTGCCTCTATACCATTTCCTACTGATCTGTTCAATTGTCACAATGTTCTCCAGTGCCTCTCTTCTCATCACATGATCACAGTATGCTGTTTCCCTGTCTTAGAGTGGTGTATATCAGGATCCTGTGGGGTGCCTTAGGACGCTTTGAGCATATAGTGCTGCACATCATGTTTCTTTGAACTCAAGCGTAGTCCATACACACTATTTATATTAGTTATGGACTGAATTTTGCGTGTGGATTAGCGAACCCACTCCGACTTCAGAGGTACTTGTAATTTACGTCCCCAAGTCAAAGACGACAGGTCAACATTTTAGTCCAGCTGTCCGGTGTAGGGGTTGAACCCCTAACCTCGGCATCAGCATAACGGATATTTACGAACACACCTTCTTACCCATTCGACCATGCTGACCTGCGTTAGATAGAATCTCTCAGTTTGCTAGTTAGCTATTCAGCTAGTTAGTCAGTCAGTCAGTTAGTTAGCTATTTAATTAGTTAGTCAGTCAGTCAGTCAGTTAGCTATTTAGTTTGTTTAGTCAGTCAGTCAGTCATTACGTAAGTCAGTTAGTTAGTTAGCTACATGTATTTAGTCAGTGTTAGTCAGTCAGTCAGTCAGTCATTAAGCCAGTCAGTCAGTTAGTTAGATAGCTATTTAGCTAGTTTGTTAGTTAGTTCAGAATCTCATTAGCATGTAGCGGACGACGACACCAGGTCTGTGTAGATTATTCATCTTTGGCCACCCCTTGCCGAGCTTCACCCCCCCCCCCCCCCCCCCCCCCCCCCCCCCCCCCTTCCCTCTTCTCCAACTGTATGCGGTTTCCCATTATTTAACATTCCTTTCTATTCAGATTCTTTTACCATAACAATGGTGTCGTCGACCAAATGTGACGCCGTTTGTAAATGATCATATTAGAAGTGTACAGAAGAGAAAGTGGAATTAAGATTACGAGCAGAATTAAAATTTAACAAGAGGGCAACAAGAGCGAACGACTTAAACACAGAATGAAAGTCCGTTGATAATGTCTAAGTGACTCACGCGCAATATTAGGACACGGTTGGACCACCGAGAGTGCCTGTATTACAGTGCACGCGACCTGGATGTGCGCTAGGCTTGTCTTAAAGGCTCATTTGAATAACCAGCACGTGTTACGTTCACCCCTGGCTGAGCAGGGTAATCAGGTAGAGCCGCACATCAAAGGCCAAGGCCATTCTGACTTCACTAGGTGAGCACTGCAATTCAACTCCCGAGTTTGATGGCGATCGTATCGAGGTTTTTATTGCTGTTCTCTCCTCTCTCTCTCTCTCTCTCTCTATCTCTCTCGCTCTCTCTCTCTCTGTCTTCTCTCTCTCTCTCTCTCTCTCTCTCGCTCTCTCTGTGTCTTCTCTCTCTCTCTCTCTCTCTCTCTCTCTCTCTCTCTCTCTCGCTCTCACTTGATATACTTCACAGTATGAATGAATGAATTAATGTATGATAGCAGAGGGATAGGAAGGGCAGAATGTCGCCGTGAAAGAATTCTTACATCTTTAAACATAAAATTCGTTCTTTCGTGTATTCTTTCTCCCCAACTCCCCTTCTTTCTTTCTTTCTTTCTTTCTTTCTGTCTGTCTTTCTGTCTTTCTTTCTTTCTTTCTGTCTTTCTTTCTTTCTTTCTTTCTGTCTGTCTGTCTTTCTTTCTCTCTTTCTTTCTTTCTTTCTTTCTTTCTTTCTTTCTTTCTTTCTTTCCTCCCCCCCCCCTCTCTCGCTCTCCTTCTACCCGTCCGTCCGGCTACCTACCTGCCTGCCCGCCTGCTGCCTGCCTGCCAACCTACCTGTCTTTCTATGTCTGTCTGTCTCACTGACGCCCTGTCGGTCAACCTACATTACATTATTATCATGTAACAGGAGAGAATATGTGCATAAGAAATAGACTGGAACATAGTGGGACATCAGCTGTAGGGAATATGCACAACCAAATAGCTGGGAGCCGGTCTCTCTGGCCGAGGGGTTACACCACTTTCTCCGTAATCCCGTTTATCACGCAGAGTCTCGTAGCGGACGAGAACTGGGAGCGGTTCGTCCCCCGCTGGTGACTTGCGGGATAACTGAGCCGGCCGCTCAGAAAGCAATGGCAAACTACTGAGCGTAATCTTGCCAAGAAATCAACAGACAGCTGAAAGATGCTGCTGTTGACAGCGATGTCCTGTAAAAGGATATGCGAATTTAAAAAAGGAATAGTTGGGAATACGCTCATCACACACACACACACACACACACACACACACACACACACCACACACACACACACACACACAAACACACACACACATCAGACATAACACACATCATACACACATCACTTACACCACACATCACACGCAGACACACACACACACACATACACACTCACATACACAGCACGCATATACGCAACACACACTGCACATTTACACACAGCACACATACATGCAACACACACACACACAACACTTTTACACACATCAGATTTACACACTTCACATATAACACACACAGCACATTTACACGCAGCATATTTACATACAGCACACATCACACACACAGCACATTTAGACATGGCACACATCACACACACACACACACACATACACACACACATACACAGAACACATAATTATCACATACAACCCACACATGAACACACCCAAAGCGTATGCAAACACGCAGTCATTTATCCGCCTACCTAAGCGTGAGCAGCAAGCACCAGCTGTCGATGCCGAGCCTCGCTCACGGACGGCCTTATCAATGAGGGGATTAATCAGACAACAGCCTGGTAAGAGTTCCATATTGGAAGAAGCTTACTAGATAATGAAAGTGTAAGAGAGGAGGCAAGGACGAGAGGGTGAGAAGGGGGAGAGGGATAGAGAGACTGAACAAAAGATCTTGACTTTCCAGGCAATTCGAGACACAGCCGGGTTTTATTTATTTATTTATGTATTATTTTAAATTATTTTTGCGTTCGTAGGTTTTGAACTCAAACGGAGTCCATATACTTGCCACTACTTCTAGTGCACCAGGCTGATTTTTGCGTGTAGGTTAGCTTTCCCTGTTACCAGTGTCCCTCGCCATCAGGCGAACCCACTCTGATTTCTGAGATAGTAGCTGGCATTTAACTGTTAGCTGTATAATACATTCAAGCCGCAGTCGGTAGTAAATTCTTATCTGTATTAAACATACGAGCCCCAGCCAGTAGTAAACTCTTATCTGTATAAAACAAGTTCCAGCTGGTAATAAATTATTTGTATTAAACATTCGAGCCCCAGCCAGTAGTAAACTCTTATCTGTATACAACATTCGAGCCTCAGCCGGTAGTAAATTATTATCTGTATCAAACATTCGAGCCCCAGCCGGTAATAATCTCTTCATTGTATAAAAACATTCCAGCCCCAGCCGGTAGTAAACTCGCATCTGTATAAAACATTCTAGAATCAGCCGCTAGTAAACACTTATCTGTATAAAACATTCCAGCCGCAGCCGGTAGTAAACTCTTATATGTATACAACATTTCAGCGGCAGACGATAGTAAATACTTATCTGTATAAAACATTCCAGCCGCTAGTAAACTCTTCTTTGTATTAATCATTCCAACTGCAGCCGGTAGTAAACTCTTATCTGTATTAAACATTCGAGCCTCAGCCGCTAGTAAACTCTTCTTTGTATTAATCATTCCAACTGCAGCCGGTAGTAAACTCTTATCTGTATTAAACATTCGAGCCTCAGCCGCTAGTAAACTCTTCTTTGTATTAATCATTCCAACGGCAGCCGCTAGTAAACTCTTCTTTGTATTAATCATTCCAACGGCAGCCGCTAGTAAACTCTTCTTTGTATTAATCATTCCAACGGCAGCCGCTAGTAAACTCTTCTTTGTATTAATCATTCCAACGGCAGCCGGTAGTAAACTCTTCTTTGTATTAATCATTCCAACGGCAGCCGGTAGTAAACTCTTCTTTGTATTAATCATTCCAACGGCAGCCGGTAGTAAACTCTTATCTGTATTAAACATTCGAGCCTCAGCCGCTAGTAAACTCTTCTTTGTATTAATCATTCCAACGGCAGCCGCTAGTAAACTCTTCTTTGTATTAATCATTCCAACGGCAGCCGGTAGTAAACTCTTCTTTGTATTAATCATTCCAACGGCAGCCGCTAGTAAACTCTTCTTTGTATTAATCATTCCAACGGCAGCCGGTAGTAAACTCTTATCTGTATTAAACATTCGAGCCTCAGCCGCTAGTAAACTCTTCTTTGTATTAATCATTCCAACTGCAGCCGGTAGTAAACTCTTATCTGTATAAAACATTCCGAGCCTCAGCTGCTAGTAAACTCTTCTCTTGTATTAATCATTCCAACTGCAGCCGGTAGTAAACTCTTATCTGTATTAAACATTCGAGCCTCAGACGCTAGTAAACTCTTCTTTGTATTAATCATTCCAACTGCAGCCGGTAGTAAACTCTTCTTTGTATAAAACAATCCAGCCGCAGCTGTTAGTGAACTTTCACCCCAGTGTAGATACCACCTATCTTCTAGCGACACCCACCGCAACATTGCTGTACCAATATGCTGCGTTGCATTGTTAAGTAATCACAAATGTATCGGACATAAATTCCAACAAAGATTAATGACTTGAGCGTGACGTGTGAATACCTGGTATGCCACGATGATGATTGAGAGGTGGATAGAAAGTAATTATACCTGGCCATCTGTTGTCAGGACTGAAGCTTGACAAGATATCTGGGACAGTTGTTCAGCCATCTGCCAAATAATTTATGTAGATCGCATTTAAACACTTCCGTGGTATCCCGAGTTTGTATGTATTTATGTACACATATAATATAACTAATAATAATAAATATAATATAATTAATATATAATAAGTGATAATATAACTTCTGGGGGTGGACTGGTTTATACAAATATGGGTCTTGCACAGTATATCAAATGGCCTTAGGAGTGTAAAATTGGCCTTTTCTTGTCTACTCACAAGACAGACAGACAGACAGACAGACAGACAGCCAGCCAGCCAGCCAGCCAGCCAGCCAGCCAGCCAGCCAGCCAGCCAGCCAGCCAGCCAGACAGACAGACAGACAGACAGACAGACAGACAGACAGGCAGGCAGGCAGGCAGACAGACAGACAGACAGACAGACAGACAGACAGACAGACAGACAGACAGACAGACAGACAGACAGACAGACTTAAAACAAAGAATTAGAGACAGCCAAACTTCAAAAAAAAAAAAAAAAAGAAGCAAATATAATTAAAAAGAACGAGCAAACCTAAAGAAAATCACACCACTGCAGTCTTGAAAGAGTGCAGAGGCTACAGGACAAGAGAATGATACACTTATAACAAGACAAGTAGATCACAATCGTGTACCCCTCTACTCCATCCAGTAACGACATGTCTGCACCTACCTCTCCCAGAACAGAGACCACTGCGTGTGCAATCCCCTGGTGAACCATTGCACTTTTGTCATGGTTTATTTAGCCACCTTTTCTGGTGTGTTGGTGTTTATTTTCTTGTGGAATATCTGGGTAATCGATACGTCAGATGTGTTGCCATTTAGTTGTCTTTTCATTTTGTATTCTTTACCATAGCTGAAAACCCCCTTCTTGTTTGAAGCCTTACTTGTAATCCTTGTTCTATTGATGCATTCACTAGGCTGAGAATATGACGGGTACGATCGTTCGGGGTAGATTTAGCCCACATCAAAGGTGCAGTTGATTTGACCGACAGTATAAGAGCTCTTTAACACTTAAACTTCTGGTTCGTTTACGGTGGGGTAGTAGGATCAACCCCATATACTTGTCAATTGTATTTCAACGTTGTCTTCTCTTTAAGAAAGTAATGGCAAACTACTTAATGTAAAATTGCCTAGAAAATCAACTTGATGTTGGGGTTGACCTTAACGTCTTGCAAAGGCTATGGCTTTATTTGTAGAGGAAGTTTGTGTTGAATTTATAGAAAGACAAGACATAAAGAGGTTATGGTATCTTGTGAGAAAGAAGCCATGTGACCAACCTATGCCGTGAAGTTGTGACCTGCTTTGCTGAAAGAATATTTGAAAATGTATGTCCGACCGGCCGGGCTCCCTGGCCTAGGTGTTAGCGACTTTCTCCGTAATCCAGTTTATCCACGTGAGCAAACGCGGATGCGCGAGAATCGGTAGCGGTTGTCGCCGCGTTCGTTACTTACGGGATATGTTATAGGGCCGCTCAGAAAGCTATGGCAAACTACTGAGCGTAATATTGTCAAGAAATCAACAATAGCGGTAAAATGCTAGTGTTGACAGCGATATCCTGTAATAAGATATACGAAAAAACGATGTCCGACCGAGAGGGTAGCAAAAGTGACTCGTGACTTAACTGCTGGAGTCACAGTCAGCGAGCGAACTAGATTTGATTACAAGCGATATATTCCTGGAAATCAGGATCCTGTCAGCGGGCGGCCTAGGGCAACATCGTTATGTACCATGCCAACAGGCGTAGGCGTTGACTTGTATCAAAATGTCATCATTGCTCTTCCCATCCGTGTATCTTCTTTAGGTTAGTGACGTCCAATTCGCTTCCGTATGTTGAAACTGGAAAGATGCATGATTTTGAGCGAGACAGTTGTACTCATTTTCCGCGTCCAAATAACAATTTAGGGAGCCGCGCTAACGTGGAGGTTATACGCTTGCCGGCCAGCTCGGTGTTCTTGGGTTCGAAGCTGTATCTAGGTGGTTTTCTAAAGTATTTGTGGGCGCCAGAGTCTACCAAGTCTAAAAATGGTTAGGGCGGCG
>JACEFZ010016538.1:0-21848 GCA_014155875.1 Cepaea nemoralis | reverse complement strand
TTTTGGACGGACCCGGGTTTGGGGGTTGGGAAATTTCTTGGGCCGGGGGGCTTGGGTCTCTAGACAATTGGGTTTTTAACAGGTTGCTCCACGTCATTGTTTGCAAAACCTCACGAACTAGCAATGTTTGCTTGGGGATAAAAGACATGGAGTAGCAATGACACCGTGTTTACTGGAAATATACGACATGAAGTAACAATAACACAATGTTTACTGGAAATATAAGACATGAAGTTACAATAACTCCGTGTTTACTGGAAATATAAGACATGAAGTAACAATAACACCGTGTTTACTGGAAATATAAGACATGAAGTTACAATAACTCCGTGTTTACTGGAAATATAAGACATGAAGTTACAATAACTCCGTGTTTACTGGAAATATAAGACATGAAGTAACAATAACACCGTGTTTTGTGGAAATATAAGACATGAAGTAACAATAACACCGTGTTTACTGGAAATATAAGACATGATGTAACAATAACACCGTGTTTTGTGGAAATATAAGACATGAAGTAACAATAACACCGTGTTTTGTGGAAATATAAGACATGAAGTAACAATAACACAGTGTTTACTGGAAATATAAGACATGAAGTAACAATAACACAGTGTTTGCTGGAAATATAAGACATGAAGTAACAATAACACAGTGTTTACTGGAAATATAAGACATGAAGTAACAATAACACAGTGTTTACTGGAAATATAAGACATGAAGTAACAATAACACAGTGTTTACTGGAAATATAAGACATGAAGTAACAATAACACCGCGTTTAGTCTAAATATAAGACATGAAGTAACAATAACACCGTGTTTACTGGAAATATAAGACATGAAGTAACAATAACACCGTGTTTACTGGAAATATAAGACATGAAGTAACAATAACACCGTGTTTACTGGAAATATAAGACATGAAGTAACAATAACACCGCGTTTAGTGGAAATATAAGACATGAAGTAACAATAACACAGTGTTTACTGGAAATATAAGACATGAAGTAACAATAACACCGTGTTTACTGGAAATATAAGACATGAAGTAACAATAACACAGTGTTTACTGGAAATATAAGACATGAAGTAACAATAACACTGTGTTTTGTGGAAATATAAGACATGAAGTAACAATAACACCGTGTTTTGTGGAAATATAAGACATGAAGTAACAATAACACCGTCTTTTGTGGAAATATAAGACATGAAGTAACAATAACACAGTGTTTTGTGGAATTATAAGACATGAAGTAACAATAACACCGTGTTTACTGGAAATATAAGACATGAAGTAACAATAACGCCTTCATCTGATCTCATCATGTTCCTCTTGTACCTTGCGGTGTCAAGGTGAAGTATAAACAGTGGGGGAGTCCCCGCTTATGGGCTTCATGTATCGATATTCCTATGGACTCTGTTATTCCCTGCGTTCATCGTTTTCGTGGTCGGCCTCTTCCTCTGCTTCCCTCTGGTCTGTACATCATTGCTTGTTGTGGTATACTGTTAGTTGGTAACCTACTTGCATGGCCAAACCATTTGACTTGCTGCCTTCTAATAAAATCTAGTGCTGCTA
Organism: Cepaea nemoralis; assembly: GCA_014155875.1. NCBI lineage: Eukaryota > Metazoa > Mollusca > Gastropoda > Stylommatophora > Helicidae > Cepaea > Cepaea nemoralis. The sequence goes on along the minus strand of JACEFZ010016538.1, from coordinate 20,267 downwards.
TAACCCCCACTTCAGTCCTGATTTCTTCATTTCTGATCTTATCTCTTCTTGATACATTGAGTTTACTGGAAATATAAGGCATGAAGTAACAATAACCCCATGTTTACTGGAAATATAAGGCATGAAGTAACAATAACACAATGTTTACTGGAAATATAAGGCATGAAGTAACAATAACACAAAGTTTACTGGAAATATAAGACATGAAGTAACTTACATGTATAACACAACGTTTACTTGTGGGTATTAGACAGGAAGTGGGAATAGCAATGTTTACTTAAATATTGAGCACAACCCACTACTGGCAACGCCGATCGCATTCTGGTATGAACCTAAGGCCTATCCACGTCAATATGGAAGCACTATACTCGAGTTTCGCCCTCGTTTGAGCTCGTCAGTAGTGCATATCCTTGACCAGACCCGGAAACAGTCCCGGATCTTGAGCATAGCCTACGATGGGTAGCGTTGTGATGTTCTGTTGTGATAATTTGGTGTGTCCAGTGTGTGCCGCGTGGTTACACACCCGCTTCACACGCGTGATCCGGGACTGTTTCCGGGTCTGGTCAAGGATATGCACTACTGACGAGCTCAAACGAGGGCGAAACTCGAGTATAGTGCTTCCATATTGACGTGGACAGGCCTTAGGTTCATACCAGAATGCGATCGGCGTTGCCAGTAGTGGGTTGTGCTCAATATTTAAATTTCAAATCCCGAAACAACCACATAATCATTGTTTACTTAGTGAAAAAAAAGACGGGAAGACATCTTGTGATAAGTAAAATGAAACTGAGGCTCAAGAGATACATTAGCTTAGTTGCATAACCTTTACATGACGCCACAGTCATCTCCAGATTGGTTTGTCATTTGTGATTTCTTGGTCAGTTTACGTACAATAGTTTGCTATTGTTTTCTGAATGATCATCACTTGTGCCATTGTATATAAACCAACGCAGGGCGGTCTGCTGCCAAGTTGTGATGAAATCCACTGTCGTTAACATCAGATGATAGAAATTACCAAAGACTGTCTGTATGCACAGCTGCAGTTGTTTACAACAAGTGGCAGATAGATCAAACGGCACCGCCGACCTTGAGGATTGCCTGTTGGACAGAGAGTATTTCTGACGAATTGTCTGCCCCTAAAAAAACATCTGCTGTTGACAGAAGAAATGAAGTCTATAGATCCCGGGCGGGAGGGACCTTTAATGTACGGGAAAATAGTCCCGACCTGGAGGCAACCTGGGGGAGGGTTACATCGAATGACGTGACTAGGACAATCCTAGGCTGAATGAGGACGAAATTGTTATCGTTAGTTTTACGCAAGAGTGTGGGCCTGGGTGGAAGTTTTTTGACTCGCGCTGTTTTAATTCGCAAAGAATCTAGCATGTTCGATATCAACTAATGTTGAGGAGCATGTGTCCTTTATGGCAAGCATAGATTCGATGTGGGATAGGGCTGAGTGTTTATAAGGTATTTACAATAAATCGTTTAGATGTAAATAATGTGGAATAATCTAGTGTTGGATATAACTAGAGTTTTGGTCATTACATAGTGTAATTAGGCCTAATTAATTTAGGCAGTAGCATGGTGGAAACTAGTGAAGTGATAATTAGCTCTGTTAGTTGAAAATAGAGTAGTGAAGTTAGTTAGTTAGTTAGTTAGTCGACAGATCATCCTCGTTGCACATCGGACCATTCAGCCCATAAGTGCTCGGATCCCCTCCTCAGCAAATCCCGCAGCGTGTAGCGGCTAACGACGCCAGTTCTGTGTTGGTTTATCAATCTTCTTTGGCTTCCTGCGTAGTGTTCTTGTTTGGCCACCCCTCTTTTAATTTGCTGCTCTCGCAGTCTGGCCACTGTTGTAGATTCACAGTCATCACTTGGTTCTTGCAAAAGTCTCACTTCTCGTAGAGCATTCAGAATGTCAGCATGGTCCATGGCGCGTCCGCCCTCCACAGTAGCCTCACCTCAGAGCTTGTCAGCCCGCTCATTTCCTTGTACTCCCGCATGACCTGGCACGAAGAGTAAACTAATCTTTGCCAGCCGAGACCGCTCCAGAGGCAGCAACCATTCTCTTCGGATCGACCCCTCCTCTATCCTCTTGATCATGTTCATTGAGTCGCTAAGGAAACAAGTAGTGAAGTGCTGATAAGCTCTACTAGTGAGAATTGAGTAATGGGGGATAATTGGGATCCTCCAGTGGGTGCTCCCTGGTGGGCGGGGTCCCGCATTCTGTTTGTTGTTGTGTTTTTTTTCTTGTCTTGGCCTGATGAAAACAAATGTGTTGAGTCATCTGTCCCTGACAGAGCTAGGTTCTCTGTATTTTTCTGAGCAGGGCCAATGGCCACGATTATCTAATAGAGATCAGTGACGGGGAGGCTATCACCAGTTGTGTTATATATTTTACAGGTTCCCTTTGGTCGGGATGAAGACCACAGAACAATTGAAAAATCCTATCCTGGATAAATTGTGATGCAGAAAGATTGGCCAGCAACTTTCTCAATGGGTCTATGCTCGAAGAAGTTGATCAACATTGCTCAGTGGAGCTGAATGGTATAAGTATCCTACAGGATAAATACCGAATGAGTTTTAGGTCATACCATTCGTTAACACACCAGTGATGATGGATGTTCATTCCACTTATTATTAGATCAGTAGGGACTGATGTTCACATTAGATGAAACCAAACATTAAAGTGTAGTTGTTCCACGTATCAAGGAAATCATAACATTAAGACTATATCTAGAAAATAAATAAATCTATTGGAATATAGATACAATGACTGTTTAAGAGTGAAAACTATAGAACATTTCGTAAGAAGGAAAAACGTCATGTTCATAGGACAGTGTTCCATGTTTTTTCACTGTGCTGTAATTATGAAGTCTGAGTTTCTATAAACTATTAGGAACAGATTTTGTTAGGAACAAAAATAGTATCGTTCACGGATTATAGATTTGAATGGTCATCAGAGCTCCTGGAGGAGGACATGTCTGGAGAGAAGGATACGACTTCGGTGAGGTCTGTTGTACTGATTCTTGTGATGTCGTATAATCCTTGCCATGATGAGTGGACTCTGATCATGAACTTTGTAATCTGACCTCCACATTTACATTAGAATACCCAACACACATTTTCTTCGCATATACGCCTCACGTACATTACACTTTTTCTTTTAATAAATTAATCTTTATTAATTGTTGGAAGAATGAGTTGTTGAATATCTTGCGTTGGGGGAGAATGAGAGGGGGCATAGTACGACAGTGAGAGAGAGAGAGAGATAGGAAAAGGTGTCCACGGGCTGATGGAGTGTGTTGGACGGAAGCTGGTGGATTCTCCAGGTTATTAGAAAGGGGGTAAAATATAATGTGGGTGTTGACTCCCCTCACTCCAGGGACGACACTTTAGATTAAGACACGACACAAGTCGCTCGCACTGTGTTTAGAAGGCGTATGTGCAATTGCGGATTGCATCCGCAACCTCTTCGGTAAAATCAAATCAAATCAAATCAACTTTATTTTAAAAGGGTCACAAATTGGGCACGCAGGCCCGTCTTACATTCGGCCCTTCCAATCACTCATCTTTCGTTCATCAAGAGCATTATACATTCACATAGGAAGAAAAAAAAGACATTGTGAAATGAATGTTGTAAACATAAATATATTGTCGTGAGCAGTCTCATAAAAATGTTAAACATGGAGAAAAATGTGTACATATACACTTTGTGACGTAAAAAATAGTGATGCTCCCACACACACACACACACACAGATACACACAGAGACAGGCACACACACACACACCACACACACACACACACACACACACACACACACACACACACACATTCACTCTCACTCTCACTCATTCTGTCTCTCATTCACACTCACTGACTCTCTCACTCAAACTACAGTAATGAACATGAGTTTATATTATGCATGATAAAATCAAATGGTATTCAACTGATAATATGACAGATGAGAATAAACAAACATATAGATTCGCGTGTTACATGACATGCGTGTTACATGACATGCGTCTGCTCAACTCTCTCTCTCTCTCTCTCTCTCTCTCTCTCTCTCTCTCTCTCTCTCTCTCTCTCTCTCTCTCTCTCTCTCTGTATTCTTTCATATACTCACACGCATGCGCGAACACACACACACACTAACACATCCACTCTCCCACTGTCTTACTCTCTCTCTCGCTCACTCTCTCTCTCACAGACACTCACTATTTCCCTCATTCATTCACTCTCTCCATCTTCATTCACTTTATCTCTAACTCTCTCTCGCACTCATACACAGACAGGCACACACCCTCACGCTATCACTCAATGTTGCACTCACTCTCTCGTACCCTAGTGCACTCACTCACTCACTCACTCTTTTACTCTCTCTCTCACACACACACTCTAACAGTCATTCACTCTCTCACACACACTCATTCACTCCTCACTCATTCACTCACTTACTCTCTCTCTCTCACACAATCCTTCACACACACACACACTCACTCTCTCAATAACACTCTCTCACACATACTCATGAACGCACGCACGCACACACTCCCTCACTCACTCTCACACATACTCGTACGCTTGCATGCACTGACACATTCCCTCACCATTTCTCGCTCAATCACTCTCTCCACACACACGCATGCACGTGCGCACACACACATTCACTCTCACTCTCTCTCTCTCTCTCTCTCTCTCTCTCTCTCTCTCTCTCTCTCTCTCTCCCACACGCACACACATATATAGTGAACAGTTACAGTTAAACAATTATAATGAAAAATTATACCAGCAAATGAATTATGGTGGCATATAGTCGGTATGGATTAAGTATTGAAAGAGTTTTCGGTTAAATGTGTAGGGACTCATTGGAGTTTTCAGATCTGGAGGAAGATCATTCCATAAGTGAGCACCAGAATAGGCGAAACATGTTTTGTATAGGTCCAATCTAGGCTTTGGGACATGTAACAAATTTAGTCGCTTGCTGTTCATTGCATTAGATTGAATCAGCGGTAGAAGATACTCTGGGGTATTTTGAGACATAATTTTATTCACTAATTTGGCTTTGCTAAAAAGGAAGCGCTTTCGAAGTGGTAGAAGTCTTAGATGACTGTATAAATTATTACTTTCAGCGTGCTTTATGCCAGAAACCAGACGAATAGCGCGGTTTTGTAGAGAACATAGTCGTTTTAAATTAGATTTAGGGTAACCATCCCAAACTGTGGAACAGTAATCGAGATGTGATTGGATATAGCATGTATAGAATATTTTTCGTGTGCTTTCGTCCAGGAAGTGCTGGATGTTTAGCAAGTTGGTAAACTTTTTTTTGTCTTCTTCTTCTCGGTAAGAGATATATAGCATCTCATAAACACTGATATCAGCCATGATTCGCACTGCGAGCGCTATCAAGACAAGTCACCTGAACAAGTCAAGAAGCCTGATACGGGGGAAAATGACACGTGGCAAGAGCACCAAGAAACACGCGGTATCCAAGATGTGCAGCGTGGGAGCCGACAAGAAGAAGAACGTGGAGAGCCTGCATGCGTGTTGTAACAAAGAACCTGAAACTACAGCCACTACTGAAGCCACAACGAGGTAGAAGATCGACAGCCCACCACAGACAAGACCCAAGACAGCAGAGAAGAAGGAGGAGAAAGACACCAGAGCCGGGAACACCGACTCAAAAACAGTCCGATGGGTTGTCAAGCGGATTTAAGTGGAGCTGACAGACGAAGAAATCCTGAAGCAGCTACGAGAAGAGAATCTCCACATCCGATTCTTGAAGGCGGAGCGGCGCCTCACCTACTCCAAGATACCTACAACCTTGGCAGTGGTGAAGTCAGAGGGCAGCGAAATGCCGACCACAGTATCAATCAACAAGAGAACGCAGCAGCCAGAGAGATTCATCCCAAGGATCACCCAATGTTCCAGATGCCAGAGGGTAGGCTACAGCAGAACAGCATATCGCAGCAGGATGGAAATCTGCCGGTACTGTGCCGATCACCACGCCTTCAAGGAGTGTCCGCTGGCCAAGCTGGACGCGGACTTTTGAGCACCCAACAACAAAAGAAAGTGAACCATCTGTCTGGGCAAGCATGGAGCAAGATACTTGGGCTGTCCGTACCTGCAACGACACAGAGACGTATTAAAGCTCGCCATCAACACAAAGACACCATACAACGAAGCAATGAGGAGGTGCGAGACAGCCACGGGTATATCACAAGCTGAAAGAGCAAGGCGGAAGCTGAAAGAGACAGCCACGGGTATATCACAAGCTGAAAGAGACAGCCACGGGTATATCACAAGCTGAAAGAGACAGCCACGGGTATATCACAAGCTGAAAGAGACAGCCACGGGTATATCACAAGCTGAAAGAGCAAGGCGGAGGTGCGAGACAGCCACGGGTATATCACAAGCTGAAAGAGCAAGGCGGAGGTGCGAGACAGCCACGGGTATATCACAAGCTGAAAGAGCAAGGCGGAGGTGCGAGACAGCCACGGGTATATCACAAGCTGAAAGAGCAAGGCGGAGGTGCGAGACAGCCACGGGTATATCACAAGCTGAAAGAGCAAGGCGGAGGTGCGAGACAGCCACGGGTATATCACAAGCTGAAAGAGCAAGGCGGAGGTGCGAGACAGCCACGGGTATATCACAAGCTGAAAGAGCAAGGCGGAGGTGCGAGACAGCCACGGGTATATCACAAGCTGAAAGAGCAAGGCGGAGGTGCGAGACAGCCACGGGTATATCACAAGCTGAAAGAGCAAGGCGGAGGTGCGAGACAGCCACGGGTATATCACAAGCTGAAAGAGCAAGGCGGAGGTGCGAGACAGCCACGGGTATATCACAAGCTGAAAGAGCAAGGCGGAGGTGCGAGACAGCCACGGGTATATCACAAGCTGAAAGAGCAAGGCGGAGGTGCGAGACAGCCACGGGTATATCACAAGCTGAAAGAGCAAGGCGGAGGTGCGAGACAGCCACGGGTATATCACAAGCTGAAAGAGCAAGGCGGGGGTGCGAGACAGCCACGGGTATATCACAAGCTGAAAGAGCAAGGCGGAGGTGCGAGACAGCCACGGGTATATCACAAGCTGAAAGAGCAAGGCGGAGGTGCGAGACAGCCACGGGTATATCACAAGCTGAAAGAGCAAGGCGGAGGTGCGAGACAGCCACGGGTATATCACAAGCTGAAAGAGCAAGGCGGAGGTGCGAGACAGCCACGGGTATATCACAAGCTGAAAGAGCAAGGCGGAGGTGCGAGACAGCCACGGGTATATCACAAGCTGAAAGAGCAAGGCGGAGGTGCGAGACAGCCACGGGTATATCACAAGCTGAAAGAGCAAGGCGGAGGTGCGAGACAGCCACGGGTATATCACAAGCTGAAAGAGCAAGGCGGGGGTGCGAGACAGCCACGGGTATATCACAAGCTGAAAGAGCAAGGCGGAGGTGCGAGACAGCCACGGGTATATCACAAGCTGAAAGAGCAAGGCGGAGGTGCGAGACAGCCACGGGTATATCACAAGCTGAAAGAGCAAGGCGGAGGTGCGAGACAGCCACGGGTATATCACAAGCTGAAAGAGCAAGGCGGAGGTGCGAGACAGCCACGGGTATATCACAAGCTGAAAGAGCAAGGCGGAGGGGCGAGACAGCCACGGGTATATCACAAGCTGAAAGAGCAAGGCGGAGGGGCGAGACAGCCACGGGTATATCACAAGCTGAAAGAGCAAGGCGGAGGGGCGAGACAGCCACGGGTATATCACAAGCTGAAAGAGCAAGGCGGAGGGGCGAGACAGCCACGGGTATATCACAAGCTGAAAGAGCAAGGCGGAGGGGCGAGACAGCCACGGGTATATCACAAGCTGAAAGAGCAAGGCGGAGGGGCGAGACAGCCACGGGTATATCACAAGCTGAAAGAGCAAGGCGGGGGTGCGAGACAGCCACGGGTATATCACAAGCTGAAAGAGCAAGGCGGGGGTGCGAGACAGCCACGGGTATATCACAAGCTGAAAGAGCAAGGCGGGGGTGCGAGACAGCCACGGGTATATCACAAGCTGAAAGAGCAAGGCGGGGGTGCGAGACAGCCACGGGTATATCACAAGCTGAAAGAGCAAGGCGGGGGTGCGAGACAGCCACGGGTATATCACAAGCTGAAAGAGCAAGGCGGGGGTGCGAGACAGCCACGGGTATATCACAAGCTGAAAGAGCAAGGCGGAGGGGCGAGACAGCCACGGGTATATCACAAGCTGAAAGAGCAAGGCGGAGGGGCGAGACAGCCACGGGTATATCACAAGCTGAAAGAGCAAGGCGGAGGGGCGAGACAGCCACGGGTATATCACAAGCTGAAAGAGCAAGGCGGAGGGGCGAGACAGCCACGGGTATATCACAAGCTGAAAGAGCAAGGCGGAGGGGCGAGACAGCCACGGGTATATCACAAGCTGAAAGAGCAAGGCGGAGGGGCGAGACAGCCACGGGTATATCACAAGCTGAAAGAGCAAGGCGGAGGGGCGAGACAGCCACGGGTATATCACAAGCTGAAAGAGCAAGGCGGGGGTGCGAGACAGCCACGGGTATATCACAAGCTGAAAGAGCAAGGCGGGGGTGCGAGACAGCCACGGGTATATCACAAGCTGAAAGAGCAAGGCGGGGGTGCGAGACAGCCACGGGTATATCACAAGCTGAAAGAGCAAGGCGGAGGTGCGAGACAGCCACGGGTATATCACAAGCTGAAAGAGCAAGGCGGAGGTGCGAGACAGCCACGGGTATATCACAAGCTGAAAGAGCAAGGCGGAGGTGCGAGACAGCCACGGGTATATCACAAGCTGAAAGAGCAAGGCGGAGGGGCGAGACAGCCACGGGTATATCACAAGCTGAAAGAGCAAGGCGGGGGTGCGAGACAGCCACGGGTATATCACAAGCTGAAAGAGCAAGGCGGGGGTGCGAGACAGCCACGGGTATATCACAAGCTGAAAGAGCAAGGCGGAGGTGCGAGACAGCCACGGGTATATCACAAGCTGAAAGAGCAAGGCGGGGGTGCGAGACAGCCACGGGTATATCACAAGCTGAAAGAGCAAGGCGGAGGGGCGAGACAGCCACGGGTATATCACAAGCTGAAAGAGCAAGGCGGGGGTGCGAGACAGCCACGGGTATATCACAAGCTGAAAGAGCAAGGCGGGGGTGCGAGACAGCCACGGGTATATCACAAGCTGAAAGAGCAAGGCGGGGGTGCGAGACAGCCACGGGTATATCACAAGCTGAAAGAGCAAGGCGGAGGTGCGAGACAGCCACGGGTATATCACAAGCTGAAAGAGCAAGGCGGGGGTGCGAGACAGCCACGGGTATATCACAAGCTGAAAGAGCAAGGCGGAGGTGCGAGACAGCCACGGGTATATCACAAGCTGAAAGAGCAAGGCGGGGGTGCGAGACAGCCACGGGTATATCACAAGCTGAAAGAGCAAGGCGGAGGTGCGAGACAGCCACGGGTATATCACAAGCTGAAAGAGCAAGGCGGGGGTGCGAGACAGCCACGGGTATATCACAAGCTGAAAGAGCAAGGCGGAGGGTGCGAGACAGCCACGGGTATATCACAAGCTGAAAGAGCAAGGCGGGGGTGCGAGACAGCCACGGGTATATCACAAGCTGAAAGAGCAAGGCGGGGGTGCGAGACAGCCACGGGTATATCACAAGCTGAAAGAGCAAGGCGGAGGTGCGAGACAGCCACGGGTATATCACAAGCTGAAAGAGCAAGGCGGAGGTGCGAGACAGCCACGGGTATATCACAAGCTGAAAGAGCAAGGCGGGGGTGCGAGACAGCCACGGGTATATCACAAGCTGAAAGAGCAAGGCGGGGGTGCGAGACAGCCACGGGTATATCACAAGCTGAAAGAGCAAGGCGGGGGTGCGAGACAGCCACGGGTATATCACAAGCTGAAAGAGCAAGGCGGAGGTGCGAGACAGCCACGGGTATATCACAAGCTGAAAGAGCAAGGCGGGGGTGCGAGACAGCCACGGGTATATCACAAGCTGAAAGAGCAAGGCGGAGGTGCGAGACAGCCACGGGTATATCACAAGCTGAAAGAGCAAGGCGGGGGTGCGAGACAGCCACGGGTATATCACAAGCTGAAAGAGCAAGGCGGGGGTGCGAGACAGCCACGGGTATATCACAAGCTGAAAGAGCAAGGCGGGGGTGCGAGACAGCCACGGGTATATCACAAGCTGAAAGAGCAAGGCGGGAGGTGCGAGACAGCCACGGGTATATCACAAGCTGAAAGAGCAAGGCGGGGGTGCGAGACAGCCACGGGTATATCACAAGCTGAAAGAGCAAGGCGGGGGTGCGAGACAGCCACGGGTATATCACAAGCTGAAAGAGCAAGGCGGGGGTGCGAGACAGCCACGGGTATATCACAAGCTGAAAGAGCAAGGCGGAGGTGCGAGACAGCCACGGGTATATCACAAGCTGAAAGAGCAAGGCGGGGGTGCGAGACAGCCACGGGTATATCACAAGCTGAAAGAGCAAGGCGGAGGTGCGAGACAGCCACGGGTATATCACAAGCTGAAAGAGCAAGGCGGGGGTGCGAGACAGCCACGGGTATATCACAAGCTGAAAGAGCAAGGCGGAGGTGCGAGACAGCCACGGGTATATCACAAGCTGAAAGAGCAAGGCGGGGGTGCGAGACAGCCACGGGTATATCACAAGCTGAAAGAGCAAGGCGGAGGTGCGAGACAGCCACGGGTATATCACAAGCTGAAAGAGCAAGGCGGGGGTGCGAGACAGCCACGGGTATATCACAAGCTGAAAGAGCAAGGCGGGGGTGCGAGACAGCCACGGGTATATCACAAGCTGAAAGAGCAAGGCGGAGGTGCGAGACAGCCACGGGTATATCACAAGCTGAAAGAGCAAGGCGGAGGTGCGAGACAGCCACGGGTATATCACAAGCTGAAAGAGCAAGGCGGGGGTGCGAGACAGCCACGGGTATATCACAAGCTGAAAGAGCAAGGCGGAGGTGCGAGACAGCCACGGGTATATCACAAGCTGAAAGAGCAAGGCGGGGGTGCGAGACAGCCACGGGTATATCACAAGCTGAAAGAGCAAGGCGGGGGTGCGAGACAGCCACGGGTATATCACAAGCTGAAAGAGCAAGGCGGGGGTGCGAGACAGCCACGGGTATATCACAAGCTGAAAGAGCAAGGCGGGGGTGCGAGACAGCCACGGGTATATCACAAGCTGAAAGAGCAAGGCGGGGGTGCGAGACAGCCACGGGTATATCACAAGCTGAAAGAGCAAGGCGGGGGTGCGAGACAGCCACGGGTATATCACAAGCTGAAAGAGCAAGGCGGGGGTGCGAGACAGCCACGGGTATATCACAAGCTGAAAGAGCAAGGCGGGGGTGCGAGACAGCCACGGGTATATCACAAGCTGAAAGAGCAAGGCGGAGGTGCGAGACAGCCACGGGTATATCACAAGCTGAAAGAGCAAGGCGGGGGTGCGAGACAGCCACGGGTATATCACAAGCTGAAAGAGCAAGGCGGAGGTGCGAGACAGCCACGGGTATATCACAAGCTGAAAGAGATCAACTGCAAAACCAGATAGACGAGTTTAAAAAACAAGTCAAAGCACTGCGGACACCGACTCCGACCAGCGACAACGAAAAACTACTGGCGGAAATGAAGGAGATCCAGCAAAACATCAAGCAAGAAGTGGAACATATGGCCGAGATGAAACAAGGAAAACGAAGAAATACTAACGCACCATCAAAGCGGAGAGATAGCTGCTGAAAGATGAAATGGAGCATTTCCAGTACAAACCAACAGAAGCCATACAAGAAACCACAGAGAAACCGCAAGATGAAAACCACAGAGAAACCGCAAGATGAAAACCAAGTGACCGAGCCTGAACCGCAAGCTACAGCCAGCAGCCCAACCGCGACGCCCGAGGCCGACAAGGAGAAACCAATATCTCGCCAGACATCCGAAGAAAACCGAGATGAGCACCCTGGCGTCGACACGAAGAAACCCCGGGCGCCTATCTTGGAGGAGCTACGAGAGGGGGCAAGACTGGAGGAACGCAGGCACCAGGAATTCAAAGGTGCTGGATTGAAAGAGAAAAGAAGAAACCAAAGAAACTCAGGAGACCGGTAGAATACTCAGATAGAATTAATGACACCGGGAAGGTTAACCCGCTCCACAAATGCCTAACGGCGTAAGAACGCAGCTCTGCTGTAAACAGGCACAACGCAATCACGTCCGAAAAAACAACAACTCCGGATGAACGCAGAAGAAGAAGAAGAAGAAGAAGAAGAAGAAGAAGAAGAAGAAGAAGAAGAAGAAGAAGAAGAAGAAGAAGAAGAAGAGAAGAATTACTGACTTTGAGGATGGACCCGGCTACACGTACTATATAGAAGACGGAGTGATGCTCCAGTGAATGGACGCAGAGAAAAAAATCGAATGGCAACAGAAGCTCAAACTCGAAGAAGAAAAAAGGCGCAAGGAGGAAAATGTAAACATCGAAAAGCTCATACAGAAAATACACAAAAAAGGAGGCAAAAACACCAAATAAAAAGTCCTTATAAGGACTGCAACCAGTCAAGCCAGACGAGCCAGGAGCCTTCACTAACAAAAGATACCACAAGAGGAGACGAGCACAAAGGATAGCATCCGACCAACCCCCAGCTGACGTTATAGACACAAACAAACAGAACCAGTCCGGATCAGGACCAACTTGTAAGAGTGCACAAGACAAGAATTAGGGTGAATTAACCCACAAAAACCACGGTCCTCAACAATAACCACAGCTGAAAGACGCAGGTTGAACGAGGCCAAATTTGGAATTTTTGTTTTGAAAATTGGAATTGGAATTGGACAGAAGTCAACACAGTGTAGGATATCTCAGCGATCCAGAAGTCATTACAGTGTAGGATATCTCAGCGATCTAGAACCCAGAAGGCATTAGAGTGTAGGATATCTCAGCGATCCAGAAGTCATTACAGTGTATGATATCTCAGCGATCCAGAAGTCAGCACAGTGTACGATATCTCAGCGATCCAGAACCCAAGGAACAGTTTGTGGTCTCAGTCTCCAGTCAGCTCCAGGTCCTACACCAGGCAGTAGTAGTAATATGAATTGGAAACAAATAGGTATATTAAGCTCCTGCGAGAAGAAACGTACTAAACACAACACACGTTGCACATACCTTACAAGGAGATCCATCGTATACCGGAATACAGGTGAAAATCCAAAATCAGAAGTAATCAATAAATATATAAAATGATTAATAAAATAAAATACACACAAAAGCGTACAAAACGACACACAGGACGGCCGACGTTTCGATTCTCAGAATCTTTGTCAAGGACAGGACAACACAGATAGATAAACAACGAAATTAAAAAAAAAAAAAAGCAAAAAGCACCACTACACTGTTTCCATGTGGGAGCAGAAAAGGTGGCTTTGTCAGTTACGAAGGCACTCTTTGGCTGCAGAGTTTAAGTATAGTAGGTTGCCAGATAGGATTTAGATAGCCAAAAAATATGCGAACAGTCTGATATGAAAATATAGGGGTGTGGAGACAGTTAGGAATGAATATAAAGGGGGAGGGGAACAGCATGGGGGAAAATGGATGACTGTATAGATGTCGAAGAGAAATAAAAAGATGAGTTAGAAAATTTTCACGTATTTAAAATAGATGCATTATGTTTATGAAAACTCTAAAAGTGCCTAAGAGGAGGTGGGGGAGGGGAGAGGAGGAGGAGGGAGGGAGGGAGGAGGAGGAGGAGGAGGAGGATTATAACGCATATGCCTGTAGATAACTGTAGCGAAAAGGTCCACCTATTTGAGAAATATGCAACAATTTTACATGTATAGCAATGCTATTAAAAGTTATGTCCCCTCGCTATATATAAATTATAATGTAAATTAAAATATTAAATTGTTTAAAGTAAATAACTGTTTGTACACTAACAAACTATGACATTTGGCAGCACCGGAATGAGAAAAAAACGTGTAGAAAATTTCATCTCAATCGGATGGACCGTTCGTGAACGCATAAACAACATACATACATGCATACATACATACACACACACACACACACACACACACACACACACACACACACACACACACACACACACACACACACACATACATACATACATACATACATACATACAGACATACATTCTATTTTATATATAAGACTAGCTGACCCGGCCCGGCTTCGCCCAGTCTCTGGTAGGGAGCATCTCATTTAATTCATATAAGTAGTCATATAAGCTCTCGTTACCGTTACCGACTATCTGTCTGTCTGTCTGTCTGTCTGTCTGTCTGTCTGTCTGTCTGACCCGGCCCGGCATCGCCCAGCTCCTGGTGTGGAGCATCTCATTTAATTCATATAAGTAGTCACATAAGCTCCCGTTCCCGTTCCCGACTATCTATCTGTCTGTCTTTCTGTCTATCTGTCTGTCTGTCTGCCTGACCCGGCCCGGCTTCGCCCAGACCCTGATGGGGAGCATCTCATTTAATTCATATAAGTAGTCATATAAGTTCCCGTTCCCGACTGTCTGTCTGTCTGTCTGTCTGTCCCTCCCTCCCTCCCTCCCTCTCTGTCTGTCTGTCTGTCTGTCTGTCTGTCTGTCTGTCTGCCTGTCTGTCTAATCGTTTATTGGTTGCAGTTAGAACAACCTAGATAAACGAAGACCAACTTACAAAAAGCATTAGAAAGAGAACTTGAAAGGTCTTTACATCTTCCACAACAATTAACTTGGGTAAATGGAGCGGCGGCAGCAGCAGCAGCAGAAGAAGAAAAAGAAGGAGTAGGAGCTGGGGGAGGAAGAGGGAGGTGGAGGAGGGAGGAGGAGGAAGGAAGAGATAGGTGGAGAGAGGAGGAGGAGGGAAGAGGAGGGAGGAGGAGGGAGGAGGAGGAGGAGTAGGGAGGAATAGGAGGGAGGAGGAGGGATTAGGAGGAGGCGAGAGGAGGAGGAGGGAGGAGGAGGAAGGAGGAAGGAGGAGGGAGGAGGTAGAGGGAGGAGGAGGAGGATAGAGGAGGAGGAGGGAGGAGGAGGAGAGAGGAAGAGGGGGGAGGATGAGGGGTGAAGGATGAAGGAGGGAGGAGGAGGAAGGAGAGAGGAGGAGAAGGGAGGAGGAGGGAGGAGGAGGAGGAGTGATTAGGAGGAGGAGGAGGTAGGAGCAGGGAGGAGGAGGAAGAGGGAGGAGGAGGGAGGAGGAGGGGGAGGAAGAGGGAGGAGGAGGAGGAGGAGGAAAGAAGAGGAGGAGGAGGGAGAAGGAGGGAGGAGGAGAGGGAGGAGGAGGGAGATGGAGGAGGAGGATGGAGGAGGAGGGAGGAGGCGGAGGGATGAGGAGGGAGGAGGAGGGAGGATTGAGGAGGAGGGGGAGGATGAGGAGGGAGGATGAGGAGGGAGGAGGAGGGAGGATGAGGAGGGAGGAGGAGGAAGAGGGAGGAGGAGGAGGGATGTGGAGGGAGGAGGAGGGAGGAGGAAGGAGGAGATAGAGGGAGGAGGAGGAGGGAGGAGGAGGAGGGGAGGATGAGGGGGAGGCGGAGGAGGTAGGAGGAGGAGGGAGGAAAAGGGAGGAGAAGGAGGGATGAGGTGGAGGACGTAGGAGGAGGAGGATGGAGTAGGAGGAGAAGGAAGGAGGAAGGAAGAGGAGTGATTAGGAGGAGGGAGGAGTGCGAGGAGGTAGGAGGAAGGAGGAGGAGGATGGAGGAGGAAGAGGGAGGAGGAGGATGGAGGAGGGAGAGGGAGGAGGGGTGGGGAAGAGGAGGAGGGTAGGAGAAGGAGGAGGGGAGAGGAGGAGGAGGATTATAACGCATATGCCTGTAGATAACTGCAGCGAAAAGGTGGGTCTGTCTATCTATCTGACCCGGCGTGGCTTCGTCCAGCTCCTGGCGGGTAGCGTCTCATTAAATTCATACAACAAAAAAAAAAGTAACTTAAAAGAATGTCCTTTCACACACCATCCATTATTTTTAATTAAAACTGTTTTTAATCACCTGCATGATTGTAGATAACTTCTTAAGCATAAAAAGATGAGTTACAATGTTATGCATTATGCATTATTTTTATGAAAACTTTGAAAATGCCTTAAAGATTGTATCATTATTTATTATAACTCATATGCCGGTACATAACTATAGACAAAGAGTTTATAAATCTTTGAAAACGGTGCAACAATATGACTATAAGTTATATAGAAATGTTATTAAAAGTTATGCCCCTTGAAATAACTTTTCTAGAGTTAAGTCCCCTCACTATATATAAATTATAATGAAAAATGAAAAATTAAATAATATTAAGTAAGCAGCCGATTTCACACTAAACAATATCACAGTTGGCAGCGCGGGAATGAGAGGAAGACGTGTAGAAAATTTCATCTCAATCGGATGGACCGTTCGCGAACGCATAAAGGACATACATACAGACAGACAGACGGAGATTGCCTTTTATATATAAGACTAGCTGACCCTGCCCGGCTTCGCCCAGACCCTGGTGGGGAGTATCTCATTTAATTCATATAAGTAGTCATATAAGTTCTCGTTCCCGTTACCGACTGTCTGTCTGTCTGTCTGTCTGTCTGTCTGTCTGTCTGACCCGGCCCGGCTTCGCCCAGACCCTGGTGGAGAGCATCTCATTTAATTCATATAAGTAGTCATATAAGTTCTCGTTCCCGTTTGTCAGCGACTTGTGCGCTGCAGCTTTCAAGACTCCGCTACTTTCGCACTGCACGAAATAACAATTCATGACATTTGCGAAAGGAATGCAATTTATTCAGCCGCCATGTGAATGGCTCTACAAGCGTTAGGTTTCATCATTGCTACACAATATGAATACATCAACGTGATGATAGATGATGCTAGCATTACAGAATCTAAATGATATAGCCCTATGTTTGCCTATGGCCTAGAAAGCTATCGTATTGGTCAAGGATATGTCCGACCTCTATACCGTCTCCAGTCAGTCTGTCCCGCTACACATAGCGTGGACAAGCACGGACACTTTTAGCCTCCGTGCAGTCGTTATTATTGCGTGCCTGGTCTTGCCAGCACGCCGGCTGGTGAGTTTGAGTAACCTGCCATATCACGGTTACTCGTAAGGACCAACAACCCAATTGCTTGGGGAAAGCCCTCACTCAGCCGTACTCGTTGACCTCTGGTCTGACACAAATGTGTCTCCCAGTGAGGTTATAAATAGTACTCGGTGTCTTCCCTGTCTGAGTGTCTCTCTAATAGCCTAGTGTTAACTCCTTACTCCTGTAAGGTCTTATTGGGATGCTGACACCGTTACCGACTGTCTGTCTGTCTGTCTGTCTGTCTGTCTGTCTGTCTGTCTATCTGTCTGCCTGACCCTGCCCGGTTTCGCCCAGTCCCTGGTGGGGAGCATCTCATTTAATTCATATAAGTAGTCATATAAGTTCTCGTTCCCGTTACCGACTGTCTGTCTGTCTGTCTGTCTGTCTGTCTGTCTGACCCGGCCCGGCTTCGCCCAGACCCTGGTGGGGAGCATCTCATTTAATTCATATAAGTAGTCATATAAGTTCTCGTTCCCGTTACCGACTGTCTGTCTGTCTGTCTGTCTGTCTGTCTGACCCGGCCCGGCTTCGCCCAGACCCTGGTGGGGAGCATCTCATTTAATTCATATAAGTAGTCATATAAGTTCTCGTTCCCGTTACCGACTGTCTGTCTGTCTGTCTGTCTGTCTGTCTGTCTGTCTGTCTGTCTGTCTGTCTGTCTGTCTGTCTGTCTGTCTGTCTGTCTGTCTGTCTGTCTGTCTGACCCGGCCCGGCATTGCCCAGCTCCTGGTGTGGAGCATCTCATTTAATTCATATAAGTAGTCATATAAGTTCCCGTTCCCGACTGTCTATCTGTCTGTCTATCTGTCTGCCTGACCCTGCCCGGCTTCGCCCAGTCCCTGGTGGGGAGCATCTCATTTAATTCATATAAATAGTCATATAAGTTCTAATTAAATTCATACAACAAAAAAAGTAGCTTAAAAGAATGTCCTTCCACACACCATCCATTATTTTTAATGAAAACTCTTTCTAATCACCTGCATGACTACAGTAACTTCTTAAGCAAAAAAAGATGAGTTACAATGTTATGCATTGTGCATTATTTTTATGAAAACTTTGAAAATGCCTTACAGATTGTATCATTATTTATTATAACTCATATGCCGGTACATAACTATGGACAAAGAGTTTATAAATCTTTGAAAACGATGCCACAAAATGACTATAAGTTATACAGAAAAGTTATGTCCCTTGAAATAACTTTTACAGAGTTAGGTCCCCTGAGATATATGAAATTATAATGAAAAATGAAAAATGTAATAATACTGAGTAAGCAGACGATTTCACACTAACAAAATATCACAGTTGGCAGCGCTGGAATGAAAGGAAGACGTGTAGAAAATTGCATCTCAATCGGATGGGCCGTTCGCGAACAAATAAAGGACATACATATATACATACAGACAGACAGACGGAGATTGCCTTTTATATATAAGATACCATGAGGACGGGGCTGGTTGCCCGTAGACACCTCTCTCAGGTCCGCGTGAAGAGAGGGCTTCTGGACATGATGTTCTACTGGTACACGCCTCTGTGAGGTCCGTGCGATAACTTATTAGCCTGGTGGGGGATGCCAACCAATCAGTGGTCAACGGTGTCCACTAAAAGATAACTTCTAAACTTCTCAGTCATAGCCCACTTCAATGCAAGTAACTCAAGCTTAGAACTGCTTTTAGCGTTTCGTTCTGAGGGGCGAAGCGTACGGCTAGCATAAGCTAAGACTCTTTTCTTACCATCTTGAATTTGTGAGAGGACAGCACCTAAACCCTGGTATGAGGCATCTACCTCCAATATGAACTGTAATGAGAAGTCTGGGAAGCCCAAAAGGGGTGTTGATGTCAGAGCCTCTTTTAATCGATTAAACGCCTCGTCACACTCTGGAGTCCACAACCGCCCTATGGGTCCTTTCTTCTTCTTAGTATCACCGGTTTGCTGCTGGTTGAGTTGGCCCACCAGCTCATGTAGTGGTCTTGCAATATTAGCAAACTTTGAGACAAACCGTCTATAATAACTGGCTAACCCTAGAAATGACCTAAGTTCTGTCTGAGTTCTGGGCACAGGTGCTTCTTTTATGGCTGCAACTTTATCATCCGTGGTACCAATGCCTTCTTCTGAAATGGTGTGCCCTAAAAACTCAACCTTTTTCTGACAAAAGTTACACTTTTCAGGATTTAGTTTTAGCCCAATGGACTGCAGTCTCTCGAACACTTCTCAAGCCTACTCAAATGCTCTGAAAAATCCCCAGAAAACACCAAATGTCATCAAGGTATACCAACAAGATCTGGAAAAAATAGTCATTGAGAGAGCATTGCATTAACCTCTGGAAGCTGCTCGCGGAGTTTGCAAGTCCCATTGGCATACGCGTATACTCATACAAACCAAACGGGGTGGTAAAAGCAGTCTTCTCTTGATCATCTGGCTTCATGGCCACCTGGTAATACCCACTGGCAAGATCTAGAGTTGAAAACAATTTGGCACCCCCTAGGGCATCTAGATACTCATCTACTCTAGGGAGAGGGTATGCATCTTTCTTTGTCCTATCGTTTACAGCCCGATAATCGACACATAGCCTAAGTCTACCATCCTTTTTTCTCACGAGGACCACCGGAGAAGCCCAAGGACTGGAACTTTCCTTAATTATCTGACTATCTAATAAACCTTGGAGATGATCTTGTACTTCTCTATAAATGCTGGGGGAATTCTCCCTATAAGGCTGCTTAATGGGGGTCTCATCTGTCAACTGGATGCTATGGGTTACCCTATCTGTATAGCCTATGTCAGTATCTCCCTTGGCAAAAAGACTATCATACCTAACTAATAACTCCTCTAACTTCTTCCTATCTCTATCACTACCCTCAAAACCGCTCAAATCTACAGGGCACCTAACATCATCTTTCTCTCCGGCATACGGCCATGTTGAAACCTCAACCTCCTGAGCACTTACCATTTTGAAATGGTTGGTCAAATCTACAGTAGCATCTGAAATATCCCCAACCTGAGTACCCTTCGACAAGAACATGTCTTCATCCCCCAGATTGACCACTTGGACTTGGCATACGCCCCGTCTCAAGGTAGTCAAAGTGTGGGAGAAAAGCAAACCCTTGTGCTCCAAGTCTCGAGTTGGGCTGAAAATGACATGCATATTTTCACTCACAAATCTTACACATTTTACACTAACTGCAGTGA
>JACEFZ010016537.1:457500-460027 GCA_014155875.1 Cepaea nemoralis | reverse complement strand
TTTGATAATTAAAAAACTAAAAAAGTTTGATTTATAAGCCCTTGGCAGGTACGGAAAGTTTGAATAAGATGATTTATCATCCAATAGTGCTTAAACAGTTAACTCTCATCAGTGGCGAACGGCATGTTCACACGCTGGCTTTACTTAATATATTCAGGGGCACGTCCAGTTAAATAAAAAAAAAAAAACTATGTTTAACTCTTATGTCGCACAAGCATATATCATATTCGGACAGCAGTGGCATAATTACCCCCCCCCCCCCCCCCCCCTCCCACCTCCCCATTTTTGATTCACTCTGTTTATTATGGTTTAATGAAGATATTGTCATCTCCGTGGTTGATATGTTAATGGAATATTTAAAGGCATGGCTCAAAATACTGGCCTATTATCTTGAAAAATAAAACGAAGAAAAGAAACAAAAACTAAGACAAGCTTTCCAGCTTGAGCATTTAGAAACATTGAACTAAATAGCTGACTTCTCGTCAAGAATGGAAACAATGAGCAAACATACCAGGCTCTAGTCATAAACGTAAATAAAAAAAAGGCTTCTTGTCATACATGGAAGTATCGAAAGAAAATGTTAGCTGCTTGTCATGAATGGAAAGATTGAAACAAACTATTGGCTTCTTGTCTTGAACGGAAACAATGAATCAAAATGCCGGCTTCTCGACATGAATGGAAACAATAAAACAAAATTCCGACTCTCACCATGAGGATTGAAACACAATGCAAGCTACTTGTGATGAACAGAAACATGCAATCACATTTCTGGCTTCTTCCCATTAACGGGAAATAATGAAAAAATTCTGGCTTCTCATTATGAACGGAAACAATGATTTAAACACGTTTTCCCGACCACTATAGCCTGGAGTTGGCGCAAACAGATAAAATAAGTACTCGACAAGATGCATAATTTTCATAGAATTATCCGACACATTGCCGAGGAAGGAAACTAGTCACCCTACCTCAATATGCCGTGGCCTAGAATATATGAAGGCATATGCCAACGCCACACTCCAATCAGTGATGGGACTACCAGTGCCTTTAACTGTTGCCCGATCATCGTGTACTAGGCATTTTCAAGGAATATATGAGGCTCGTAGTGTGCCATAGCTTCCCTTCTTGCTGGTGACCGTAGCCGGTTGTCTCAACAAAGAGATCTGCCTAAAGTCACGATCTTGAGATCATAATCAAAAACTATCTGTCGGCTGATCTCCAGCTCAGTCTACAAACAGCATGGAATTCTGAGATCAACAGCATGGAATTCTGAGAAAAGCAGCATATTTGTTTCATGTTTTCATGTTCTTTTCATTGTTTTCATCTTTCCATTCTTGTCATTCGGCTATTATGCCTTAATGTGGTCACTGTACTGTCTGCCACGTGTTTATGTGTTGTGTTTCGTGTATTTGATTGCTGATAAAGGTTAGTCGCCGCAACGTCCTATGCTTACCGTAATTGTGTTCTGTAAAGCTGCATTTCTTTGCGTTACTGTATAATGTTTACATTTCCACAGCTTTACCGAATTTCCACTAATGTTATTCATACATTCAATTGGAAAATAATTCTACATTAGGCTGTTTATGTTTAATTTTAGTATTTTGGTGTTTCAAGCCAATGTTAATTTCCTTCTTTGTATTTATCTTCTATGTGGGGTATGACAGGCTGACTGTGAATTAATGCTGTCTCCACAGATCTCTAACTGTCCCACATGTAACAAATGATAAGACAGAACAAGTTAATTGACTCGCATTCCTCCGGCAGCTGCGGCTGTGCTGTATGCCGTTATAACAACACATACGTGATTTCTTACGAGGAATGAAACGACACCCTCGCCTTCAGTAAATTGGATAAGGCGTACACACAAATTAAAAGATATCAACGTAGGACTAAGTACATTATAACGGTAATCAATAAATGTGGCAGGAATAAATTAACAGATAATGTATGAGTAAATACATTACTGTTGACTTCTCTTAGGGACGTAAATTACAAGTATCTCAGAAGTCCGAGTTGGTTCGTCTGATGGCGAGGGACACTGGTAATAGAGAAAGCTAATTCACACACACAAACATGAGTCCAGTGTACAAGAAGTAGTAGCAAAGGTATGGGACTACGCTTGAGTTCAAAGCCAGCGAAGGGGAAAAAAACGACAATCAACATGCAGGAAGAGGTGAGTGAGTGAGTGGGTGGGTGAGTGAGTGAGTGGGTGAGTGGGTGGGTGGGTGAGTGGGTGAGTCAGTCAGTCAGTGGGTGAGTGAGTGGGTGAGTGAGTGAGTGAGTGAGTGGGTGGTGTGAGTGAGTGAGTGAGTGGAGTGAGTAGGTGAATGAGTGGGTGGGTGAGTGAGTGAGTGAGTGGGTGAGTGAGTGAGTGGGTGGGTGACTGAGTGAGTGAGTGGGTGAGTAAGTGAGTGAGTGAGTGAGTAGGTGAATGAGTGGGTGGGTGAGTGGGTGAGTGAGTGGGTGAGTGAGTGGGTGAGTGAGTAGGTGAATGAGTGGGTGAGTGAGTGAGTGAGTGAGTGGGTGGGTG